>OMLM01014803.1:10435-62735 GCA_900302695.1 Helostoma temminkii | reverse complement strand
TCACACCCTCTTTTTCTCTCACTCTCTCACACACACACACACACACACACACACGCACGCACGCACGCACGCACGCACACACACACACACACACACACACACACAGTGTTTGTCTCACTTACTTTCACACAGCTGTCACTATATGACTGAGGTGGCATTTAAATAATGAGCTTAGTTTGTTTGCACCTCCTCTCCTGTCCCCTCCAGTTGAGGTGCATTTGTCTGGTCTTATTACTGTTGCTCATATTCAATACTAATTGTTTCATTCAGAATGCTGTGTCATTGAATTTAGTTTATTAGTTTTAAATGTGAGAATAACATGCTCATTTAATTAAAGTGGAGCCAGCTTTTGATGGAGGTATGTTTTTAAAAACAAGACATACTGAGCGTAATAAAAGGAGTTTGTTTATAAAGTAACCATGAAATGCAGTTTTTGGTTTGCTTTGTGAGAGGAAAAAAAACTTTCCGTGAAGAAACATCATAAAACAGATTACAGAGTAATTATGTCTTCTGTCTATAAAGGGAGAACCAGAATGTCTTTGTCATTGTATGTGATATACAATGAAATTAAGAGTTTATACCACCGATTACAGTTATTAATTTAAAAATGGCTGAAGATAGAAATATCACCATCTATTGCCATTGTTCTGTAAATGTATCATACTGTTTTTATATTTTCATTTGTAACCCATTTCTCTCTTTAGTTACTGTGCATTTTCTATATGCACAACAAATCCACAAATGCAGTTGAATTGAAAAAGTACCATGGGCTGTTGTTAATTTAGCTTGGCTGAGAGAATTGCTATTGCTTTTAGTTGTTTGCTCTCATTTTGGAACTTGTTTTGGAGTTTGCTATGAAAAAGTGAAGTAGCTCTGCATACACAGTAAATACATTTGAAAACCAAACATTGCTGCCATAATGAAGATTATTATATATAATAATACACATTCACACTCTCTAACATCACATATTCTTTAGGCCACATCTGTGTGCAAATGTCTTGTGACCCACTTTTAGCTTGTGACCTGCCAAGCTAAAGCATAGCAGCATTTTCCACTGCTCTCTCTAAGAAGCGGTAACACGTGTCAGCCATGACACATCACTCAGGACATGGCTGAATGAGCCATTTTCCACAAGAAGTATTTTCTGCCACCAGTGGACTAAAATAGACCCAGTTGACACGGGCAAGCATGAATTGATTCCACAAAGTTTGTCTTTTTGCTGTTTTAGTAGCATGGCCTACTTCTCAGTGAGTGTATATTCACATACATTTCCATAATACAACACATTGAATGAATGCTGACACAGTCTTGATGTTACAGAAATCTTGAAGGAATTGTTCCTGTCTTTTGCTCTCTGGAAATATTGCAGCTCTGCTTTAGGCTCACTGAGCCCTCAGGGAATCTAGATAGATTATGCACATTTGTTTTTGTTGTTTACTACTTTGTTTATATTGTTTTAACATGTCTTTTTCTCTGTGTGTGTGTTGCATGTGCCTGTTGTCTATGGATGCTTTTGTCATTTTTTTGTGTGTACTGTCTGTGAATGTGGGTTTTGTTTTGTTTTGTTTTGTATGTGGGTGCATCCCCTTTACCTCTCACAGCTGCAGGAAGCAAAGCAGTTGGAGAGAGAGCGACACCGGCAGCACTCCCCAGTGACCCAGCACACTGAGCCAGAATCCCCCCAGCTCCAGACTCACATCTACCCACAAGCCAAAGGTCCAAGCCAGGAGGCCAATGGGCCTGTCACACCTTCAACTCCCAGCATCACCATCCCATCTACACCGTCCACCCCTTCAACACCAGCCCCAGAAGGCAGCAGCAGGTCTGTGTCTGGGGAACAGCAGGAACAGAGCGAGCAGGAGGATCAAGGAGAGCAGGGGCCTGTCTACGAGAATCCAGATCCAGAAAATGGTTCTGATTTCTGCGTGGCTGAAAATGAACAGACTGAAGCTGATCAAGCTACTGCAGCAGCAGCACAGAGTAAGACTGCTAATAGGGACTTTATTCTTGTATTTCTGAATACATCAAAGCTTCCATATTTTCTGTTCCTTATTTATCTGTGCATATGTGAGATAACATTACTACCAGTGCCATAATGGTTAGACACTAATTATAAGCCACAGAAGTGTTTAATGTAGTGTATTGTAAATATCCTGTATCTTTAGATCTTTGTGTACAATCTAGACTGAGATGGCTGCTGATTGAAAGATCAAGCGAGCACCATGTATACACAGAATAAAAGCTTCAGTTTCACATTTTGTGCAATTTCCTTCAATGAAAATAAAGCAGCCGGGACCAGTGTCTGATGTGATGATGCCACATTCATCACAACAAACACTCATTCTTTCAAAGATCTGGTGTAGAATATGAAGAGCAGAAGACAAAATAGTCCTAGAATTGACACTGTAACTGACTCAGAAAGCACAGTGTGTACCGCAAAATAGAGCTGTTGATTGTAGCCTGAACGTTTAGTTGGATAAAAATGATGTGCGTGTTCCCTGAAGCTTGCATGTGTGTTGTTCAGATGCAGCAGCCCAGCAACATCCAGAGGCAGGTGAAGCTGGGGATGAGGAGACCCCAAACTATGAAGAAAAAGCTCAGGAAATAGTCCAGAGTATTCTGCAGGAGGTGGTCAATACTGTTGCAGGAGGTGAGACATGTAATGTTTTTAAAAGAATAAATATGTTATTTAAAGGATGTGGCTAATTTTGCTGTGATCAAATAACCCAAACACAAAATTATAATTAGCAGCTATGTGTGCTGAATAAAATCTATTTGTATTTACACATAACAGAAAAAATACATGTGTGTTACTGATTATAGAAACGGTGCCTTAGATGACAACTAGACTGTTTGATAAATAAACTTTTCTGTGTCTGAAAGGAGACTCAGAAGGCTCTAAACCCAGCCCTCAGTAAATAAAGAACAGTCTAAGCCTAGGAAGGCACACTATAATTTTAGGTCAGGTCAAGCTCCCTGAAGTTTCCTGATGCTGACCAAAGAAAGGCACAGCACCCTTTCTTTGTGTGCACAGATATTTTAAACCAGCATTTTTCTATGCCTGCATAAAAAGCTTTATTAAGTTTTGCTCACAAAAAATAGTGCTTTGCCTTGTACAAATACACTTTACCTTTGAGCAACACGACAGACATCAATAGTCGGGAGGAATGAGTCAGAAAGGCACTCTGGTATCCTTTTTTAGCCCAATAGTTCCCCTAGATGCTGGAGCTAGCTATAGTGCATCATTCTCTCTCTTTGTACTTGACCAGAACATCATGTCACACTCATAAAACATGCTGTCCCGACAGTTTATTTTAAGACTCTTCATATCGAGACAAAAGATTATTGTAATGTCCTTGTCAATTTGACTCTCTGCTCTATTATCACCACAGGGCACTGCCTGGACCCCTCAAACCTTTGCTCTGACACCAAGGAACCTGGTGTTGAGAGTGAGCCAACAGAGTCAGAGCCAGCTGAAACAGTAACGGAGGGCACCCAGAGCTCCCTAGACGACGAAGGTACCTTAGGGAGTGACAGCGAGCATGTCCATGCCAACGGTATCCCTGGCACGCCTATTTCTGCCAGCTTCACCCCCTCGCTACCTGATGACAGGCTCTCTGTCTCATCCAATGACACTCAGGTAAAGAACAGACTGGATTTCCACCAATAAACATACTAACAATATGTAACAAATAACATTTATGTCATAAGTTAGAGCTCAGATGTTTGTTATATTTTTTATTTATGAATGTGATTATTCATGATTGTGAGCTGGAGTTTATCTGTGTCCTAAAATGCCATATATGTTTTTGTTCCTCTTGAACAGCTGAGAATTAGAGGAAAAATCTTTTAACTACTTTAGCTGATCAAAAAACTAAATTATTCTTTGCGCCTTAAAGGCAGGCAGATGGTGCAACATTTTTCAATCGTGTTCACTGTGTTAACTCTGTTACTCACACTGCAAAATAGCCAAACAAAAATTCTGACATGCAAGAAATCCACCCGATCATGCAGTAGCAGGATCATTGGTTGTTCTGGTGATAAATCAGGCATGGATAGCCTTCTCATACCGCATATGAAACGACAACCGGCCAGATTCTAAATTCAGTCAGGCATGACTGAGTCGTGTCTAAATTTGGGCCAAAACCAGTGTCTGCCTGGTTTCAAACTAATCAGAAATGTGGAAGTTTATAATCACACCGTTGACATAAAAAAGGCTGTAGGATGTGTAATTCAGTGAAAGAAGAGGTTGCTATGTGCACACTGATTTTCTTGCTTTTGTTTTTATGTAGGAATCAGGAGCTGCACCGGGCCAACCGCCAGGTGCTAAATTCTCCCACATCCTTCAGAAAGATGCCTTCCTTGTCTTTCGCTCACTCTGCAAGCTGTCGATGAAGCCGCTGTCAGATGGACCACCTGATCCTAAGTAAGAATGAATTCCAGTATTACAGTCTTATTTACTTGGTTAGAGTTTATTTAAAAGCTTGATCTTGTTTCATGAGCTGTTATAAAGCACATGTTCTATGCACAAAAACAGGGGCATACGTTTATATAATGACAAAATTATAGGAGAAGGAGAAGAAGGAGGCGTATTTCTACTAACAGATGGTAGTTTGATATAGAATGAAGAATGAAGAGATAAACTTGGTTACTGTGCACATTCTATGATTTTAGTTATGTTATGTGTTAAGGTACAGTATGTTTATACATTTTGGTTTTACCAAATATGAATTACAGAAGTCCACCCACATTTCAAGGGATCACAATGTTTACAACACAGCAATATTATGCAAATGAAAGTACTCATGTTTGGTAATTTGTTGCATATACTTTGCATAAAATCACTCAGTGCAGTCTGTGATACTTACAGTATGCATCACTGGTTGCTCTGTATGTTCTCTGGTGATGGCTGTAGTTTGTGGGGTATGTCAGGTTGGGTTCAGAAAAGGTGTCTGTCCTGGACACTCAAAAACTGTTAACTTTTTTTTACTGTAGCTTAAAAAACTTCTTTGTTTCTTTAACAGTATGTTTAGGATTAAAAGGCCTCAAAAATAATAATTATAATTTATGGTAAAATGTTAAGTTACATGTAAATCTTATAATTTTATATAACAGTATAATCAGGGGAAAATGCCACAACACTCAGATGTTCTTAACTCTTGAGCAATACTATGTGCCCCCTTACAGCATTTGTAGGATTTAAGAAGGTTAGCTTGTACTAAATCACATGCACACTTGATAATACCACCAAAAAAAGGCACAAGCTCACAATATCTGAAAAATGTCATCTGCACAAAGTGATATAAAATGCTGTGGATTGTGAGTGCTTTTTGAACCTGTAATTCAACAATCATAGGTTCAATTACCAGTTGCCAAGAGAAAGGTTGCTCAAAGTAATGGGTGCATCTAGAGAAGCGAAAGCCTCTAGGTGCAAGAACATTTCTGCAAATTGTGCCATCATGAATAAATGGGTTTAATATTCAGTTCAATTTTCATGTTTCAATAGGATCATAGGATGATTTTTTTTTGGATCAACTCTAATCTTATTGCTCTTTGAATGTATTCTTTGAATACACGTGTTATGTTAACTTTTAACATAAATGCTGATATATTTTGCCTATTTCTTCCAATTGAACATGATTCATATAGTTTTCTTGCTCTATAAACTGTTATACATAAGAATGAGAATGCCATGTTCATGTTCAGTGATTTTTGCATAACGTGTCCAAACTTTCAGGCACAAAATCTGAGACACATTTTTGTTGTACCACATAAATTCTACTTTGTCTGGCAAGCAGACAAAGTAGAAAGGCAGAGAAGCAGCCAATCCAAGCATATTGATGAGCTGAAAGTGTTTTTTTTTTTTTTTTTACTATAGTTTTTCCTCTCCTGCTGCTGCAAAAAAACATTCAGACAAGCTGAGACTCTACATGCAGCTTTGATTTAGTTGCCCTGGGATTTCTTTGAAGGCTGTTAAAGATTTTAACTATCTGAGGGAGAAATACAGTATGATATTGCCTCAGTGTGCATAGTGCACACTGTGCTCTTTCTGTTTATAACCTTCCTTCAAGGACAGATAATTTAACTTATAAGTACTTGGTTTTAGTAAGACTTCCTTTTTCTAATCGCTAAATGTGCGTCTGAAATGTTAATGCTCAGATTATACAACATGTTCTAGGAGCAGATGGCTGGAAAGAAATCTCTCTAGTTGTTTTATACAGCAGCAAGCCTCATTCCCACTGGGTTTGGGTAAACTATGGCACATTAAGGCTAAAGATACAGACATGTAATTGCACTGTTACAATATTGGAATGCCATCACTATATACTTCACAGTATGTAATGCTGTATCATTTTATTGATAAAGCTTTGCTCTAGTTGATATTGCTGATCTGAAACGCTGCTTGAACTTGCTGTTCTTCTTTCCCACCCCGCCTCAGGTCCCATGAACTGCGATCGAAGGTTTTGTCCCTCCAGCTGCTGCTGTCCATCCTGCAGAATGCTGGGCCCATATTTAAGACAAATGAGATGTTTATCAATGCCATCAAGCAGTACCTGTGTGTGGCCCTGTCTAAGAATGGTGTGTCCTCTGTGCCTGAGGTCTTCGAGCTCTCACTCTCTATTTTCCTCACTCTGCTCTCCCATTTCAAGACGCACCTCAAGATGCAAATTGAGGTAACGTATTCGGAACTACATCTTGTGATTAGCAAGACTTTAGGTTTGGCTGTCAGCCCCACAGACTTCAGTTGCAAAGATAATGGCAGACAGTTCAGCTGCAGAAAAGAACATCTCTGCTGAAGTCTTGATTGTCCACAATATGATGCAAATATAAGACCTTTACTTTTTTTGTGGATTGTTAGGTTTCACTGGAAAGCTTTGAGTGTGACATGGTGGAAGACATCCACGTTAATAACAAAGCACATGCTTGCTTTCTGACAGCTATTACCTATTACTCTTATTTTTCAGTAACATGCATACCAAGATATTTTGTGTTATTCCGTTTTTTCTCCACTTTATCTCAGATTCTGTCTGCAGGGAAGACCTGACAATCTTGCTGGCCGAGTATAGCTATTAGCTATATTTATGTATCCACCCACCACTTCTTGATGGAAAGCAATAATTTCACACCTTCTCTAGTAGTTGACAGTCTTTTGGGCAAACACAGGAAATTAATGAGTGAAGAGGGAATATTGAGGACAAGTGGCCACAAAAATATTAATTACCACAAAGTAATTTAATTAATTTAATCACATTTCCTTTAAATATCCATTAATCAAAAGCATTACTTCTTTTTTCACAGCAATAAATGTTTATCTTAATAGTTTTACAGTATGAAATACACATTGAAGTAGGTGTTCTTTTCAGCACAGTCCGTAGCTGACACAAATCATGTATGTGAGATGAGGTTTCTCACAGAGCACTGTAACATTATTAGAGCTTGGTGCAGTTTAATTGTAGTATTATATTTATTCTATTGTCTATAGCTGAGGTAGTTCAAAATAGGGCTTAAAACATACAGACATTTTCTACTTTGTCTGAGTGAGCTTCTGGCAATTATTGTGTCTGATTGTGTTTTTCATGGTTATTCTTACCATTAACTCTCTCTCTCTGCAGGTGTTTTTCAAGGAGATTTTCCTGTACATTCTTGAGACATCCACAAGCTCCTATGACCACAAGTGGATGGTCATACAAACCCTAACTAAAATATGCGCAGGTTTGTGTCTCAGTTTGTTAATGAGCCATTTTAATGTGGATTCTCTGTGGGAATTAACAAGTATTGGGACATTGATAATGAGTCAGTAATCAAGATGAGCTTTTGTACACATAAACACACACATTTTGTACACATAAAAGTTCTGCAAAATACTTGTCAGATAAATGTATTTTGAACACATCAACATGTCTAAAGAATTCAGTTTATTTATTGGTTGTATATAGAGTATACAAAATGAACACAATCTGTATTAGTTACATATTTTTTCACTCAATCTGTGTCCCACTTGTTTCTTTCAGATGCCCAGAGTGTGGTGGACATCTATGTGAACTATGACTGTGACTTAAATGCTGCTAACATATTTGAGCGGTTGGTCAACGACCTCTCAAAAATTGCACAGGGTCGTGGGGGTCATGAGCTTGGCACGACACCACTACAGGTGATATTGTTGTATTTTCCTGATTGTTTAATGTTGTTTTGGTAATTCTGCAATGTTGTAACAACATCGTCTTGGGCATTAGGATAACATTTTTATATCTTTTTCCAGGAGTTGACCCTGAGAAAGAAAGGCCTTGAATGTCTTGTGTCCATCCTGAAATGTATGGTAGAGTGGAGTAAAGATCAATATGTCAACCCCAACTCCCAGACCAGCCTTGGTAAGACACTGATATATTGAAACTGAATGTAATTTATCAAGACTAAGTGGCAGTCGTTAAACCTGCACTGAGCACAATACAAGGAAATGACCTTTCTCGTGGTTTTAAATTTGCACCTAGATCAAATATTTAATCTGTAGACACGTCAAGTCAGAATTCGTGTTTGTCTTTTAGTTCAGCTAAGTACAAAGGAGATTAACTACACAGAATAAACTGTTGCTCTTGACATGGTAGTTGCACTACGTTTGTGAAAAGGAGTAAAGTTGTTCCTGGATAGGATTTGAGAATGTTTGATTAAAAAGTGATGATGTGCACAGTATTACATCTTAGTTCAACAAGATGTGATCTTCCAGTGTATTTGGTCTTTGTCAGAAGTTTATGTTTACAGCTTGAATGAAGATGCTGTGTGCTTTTGTAGCTACAAGTTTTTTAACATTGTTGAATTTACCCATCCCAGTCTGTATTTTCTCCTCAGTAATATATAGGGAATAACTGTTAAACCAGCAGTAAGACTGACAGTTGAGAAACTACTGCTCTGGGTAAGAAAGCAAGCTCATAACCTCAGCTCCACCCAGAGGAGGAGTAAGATACTGACTGCATTTTTATGCCCTTAAGTAACCAAGTTACTCAGAGAAACCAGATTTCTCGTGTAATCAGGAAACAAGTATAGATGCTTTTGAGGGGCACTACATGTTGCTGTTGTTTCAGTTGGTTTAAAAAAAAAAGAGGCAGTCATGATCTAATCTTTCTGCTCCTCTGCTGAAAGAAGAAGAGTGATGAATGTCAGCAGCCTTTGTTGTGCACATGCGTTCTTGTAAAAAGCTGTTAAGAAACCTGGTTACTACCTGGCATGAAAATTTGAGTTGTTCTGGAGAAATCTACCTGGGGAAATCAGGTTTCTCTAATCCCCTACCCCATTTATGGAAATTAGTTCACTTGAGAAAGCTAATTGTAACCTGTAAAGCTTGGAGGCCAGTGCAGACTGGCTAATCCAGAAGATTTTCTCTGAAATAGTGATACCTTAGACCAAACTGTGATGAAATACCTGTCTAAGATGTACAGAGCATATCCTGTGTTTAAGACAAGCCCCTGAGTGTTATGCTCACTAGAGGATTCCTAGTGTTCTGCTGCCAAAGGGTGAGCTCAAACTAAGGAGAAAGTGTAACTTTGAGAAAGACCTAAAAGGATATCCAAGAAACCCTTGGAGCTAACCATAGGCTAGCCTTGGGCTAAGATGTCAAGGCTAACAGCAGAGGCGGTTTTGTTCACTCTTTATCCTTCCAGGATTTATGACAACTCATTAGTAATCCTGCAGAAGCTTATAGGGCACAATTTGAAATTTAAATGTTAAAAGTTTTCCCTGCTATGAATTGGAATCCAGCCCAGTACAATTTTTCTTGTACAATGTAATGCTTTATGAATTCTGATTACTTGTAGTTTTAGTCTTGCCTTGCCTTACAAATAACTGAATTAGTTATTATTGTATAAATAATTATGCATTACAGTATTACAACACAATATCTACATTTATTCAACTGTCCTCTTATCATTTTCTCCCCTTTTTGGATGAATTCAAAGCAAAAGCAGGTAATAGTAAAACAGTACCAAGAGTCTGCCATGTGTTTCTGTGAATAATACATACTAAGCCCCTTTGTACCTGTAGCTTTAGATAATTTTGTACTAGTTTTGCATTATATAATGTGTGGTTTGTAGGGTTTTCAGTTACCCACTCACACCCCATAAAATTAGGCCTGAATATATTTGTACTCATGGTAGAAGCAGTTGGTGTGGATGAAACGGATCAAAATACAACTTTTTAATCTTCTACAAATGTCATGACATATTTACTAAGTACTCAGTTTACACTTTAAGTGTTTTATCCCTTCTCCCTCTGTATCCCTCCATCTTTCTCATTCTATCTGTACTTTGTAAGGACCTTCCTAGTTATAAGCTCATATTACTAAGGCACCTTCCTGGATGTTTAAAAGAATTTCTGATGGGAAATCAGACACCTGGCCTTGGCACAGGGCTCAAAGGTGGACCCTCTGCAGCATCACCACCAGATCCTTGAGCTTGTCTATGCATGCTGAAGAAACCGCCTCTCTGGCTGCTTCCTCTTTAACTCCCTGGAGATTTTTAGATAGCCCAGATTTTATAGTATTCCTGCCCTGCATTGCGACAGTGTGTATTGCATGAAGTTCGATAGGCTGTGGCTGTGCATGCATGTGAGCAACACCAGCGAGTATGCCCTCCCTGCCAACAACAACAATTTTTGAGAAGGGCTCAAGGTCATTTTGTTTTGAGTGACAGTTTCCTCTTTCAATTACTGAAGCCTCTCTCCCTCCCGCAGTGCTAGCTTTAAGTTAGCTCATGTTTTTAAGCCTCCGGGAGTTTGTGCCAACAACAGATTTGGCACAAACTCGGCCGTAAAGACTTTCACCTTTGTGATGGTTTCAGGAGGTTGCTTCTTACAGTTACAATAGAAAAACCTGGATTGTTTCCACTTGTCTGTCATCCCTTCTGTGTGATCTTATCTTGTATTTTTTGTGTGTGTGTTTTTTTTTGGGGTTTTGTTTTGTTTTTCAGGCCAAGAGAAATCATCGGAGCAGGAGAGCGCAGAGACCAAGGCTCCTGAGACCATAAACCGCTATGGAAGCATTAACTCTCTGGACTCCACAGCCTCATCTGGCATCGGCAGCTACAGCACACAGATGTCAGGTACTGACAACCCTGAGCAGTTTGAAGTCCTCAAACAGCAAAAGGAGATCATCGAGCAGGGCATTGACCTGTAAGTTTTGATACATCCATGTAAATTGTTGTTTTTGTTGTGATAATGTAAAGGCTACATTAAGTTTTGTGTGTCTGAATTCTTCACAGGTTCAACAAGAAACCAAAGAGGGGAATCCAGTACCTTCAAGAGCAAGGCATGCTGGGTACAACCCCAGAAGACCTTGCTCAGTTCTTGCACCAGGAGGAGAGACTTGATTCGGTAACAAGTCAACATGTCTTTGTGTGATTTCTCAGCTAAAGACAAGTGTTGGAACTTGTTGGTTTTGTGGTGTGTGCTTCCTTATAATACATTAATAAGTTGACTGACTGTGACTACAAATGTTTTCTCTCTTTGTTGCCAGACTGCTCCCACAAAAAACATTTGTCAGTCATCTTATTAATGTATTATAAGGGTAAAGACTGGATCAAATGAGTGTGATATCTAAAAACTAATGCAACGTTACTGTGGGACAGATTTCTTTAGGTGTTTTTTAGGGGCAAATGTGATGCATTCTATCCCAAATATGTGTTGTATATATTATTCAGAAGACAAGTACAAAAAGAGCACAGATGGGATTTATACAACACAGAAGGTAGGCTGTAGAGAAACGAAATATAAATTAAACATTTATTCTAGTAGATTTCCAATATTTTTAACATAGCCACACAGTAAAGTACATGTGAATAATGTTAGAAAAAAAGACATTTATTTATATGAGGAAAATAATGTTAAATGTTCTTTATGAGATTTAAAAAGCAAACGGAGTACACTACAGAGTCCTATGCGCAGGGTAATTGTTGAGGAGCAGGCTCTTCCTTGATTGGACATCCTGTGCACAGACAGTGCACAGCGGTAAACCACATTAAAGAGTGTTCATAACATCTGGTTAGAAACAAGGCCCCATAGTTGCGATTGCACCAGAGCAGCTGTAACCGACTGGATAACATGAAACCATGTAAAATGTATTAACTTACACTGCTTGGATGGTGCTGTAGCTGGAACAGTGGCTCTTATTACCATCTAGTGAGTCAATTAATCAGACTTTATTCATATAGCACCTTTCATTTTAAGTGACAAGTTAAGAATAAATGTGAATACTAGAATAGAATGATTTAAAAAATGGATAAATAGATACTAGCCAATGACACATAAACATTAATGAGTAAGACACATATATAATGGTATTAAATATTGTAATCAAAAGCCAAGCTAAAGATGTAGGTTTTACGCATAAAAAAATATCAGTTGTTTCAGCTGTTCTCAGTTCCTAAGGCAAACTGGAAGCACATCTGTCAAAGGGGCTAACATGACAAAAAGGCTGACATGTTGATGAAAACTGACAGGCAGGAACCACTGTAAGGTCTTTGTAATCTGTTTTCTCATTCTGGTCCTGCACTCGGGCAATAGAGTTTTGAATTTGAATTTGAACTTGGTCCTGTGTATTAGGAAACACTCTTGCTCTTTCAACACTGTGTTGAAATCAATTTTTGCACTCATAAGTTGAGACATTCAAATTTTAATTGATGCACAATTTACCGCTTGTTCCAGTGAGAGATGTAAGCACAGCATAACTTTAGACAAGTTTAAGTTAAAATATCTTCAACTGTTTGATAAACTAAGGCAACTTTTCCTTTCTTAGACTCAAGTGGGAGAGTTCCTTGGGGATAATGACCGTTTCAATAAAGAGGTGATGTACGCCTACGTAGATCAAATGGATTTCCAGGGAAAAGACTTTGTTTCAGCGCTAAGGATGTTCCTGGAGGGCTTTCGGCTGCCTGGAGAGGCCCAGAAAATAGACAGACTTATGGAAAAATTTGCAGCAAGATATCTTGAATGCAATCAGGGGTGAGTTTGCAAGTCATACTGAAATATCCTGAATGTGGAAATAGGTAGATTTGATTCTTTGTGATTCACATGCTGTTATATTCATCTATTCTCTGTTTCCCTTTTCTAGGCAAACCCTCTTTGCCAGTGCTGACACTGCATATGTCCTTGCCTACTCAATCATTATGTTGACAACAGACCTTCATAGTCCACAGGTAAGCAATCTACCTCATAGAGGAGGTGGCCTTTGGGAATATGTTTTGCCAGCAGTCATCCCACCAGATATCAGTACAACATAAATATAAATCACATGGATTACATAACAGCTTTTTTCCTATATCCTTGTTGTCTTCAAAGGTGAAAAATAAAATGACAAAAGAGCAATACATAAAGATGAACCGCGGCATCAATGACAGCAAAGACCTACCTGAGGAATACCTCTCAGCCATCTACAATGAGATTGCAGGGAAAAAAATTGCCATGAAGGAGACGAAAGAGCTCACCATTAAATCCAACAAACAAAGTGAGTCTTGCTGCTGTGGGATGTGTCAAAGTCGTAAATTCCAAGACAGATATTCCAGATATTATCCAGAGCCATTTATCTGATATTTTTGTGGCTGTGGTGATTTTTGGAAGAGATTTGAAGCCTGTGCTGGTGACACATTTCTAGATAAAGTCACACAGGAACTATAGTAAGCACACACAACACTGTGCTTTGGCTCGTTTGACATCAGTCCTGTGAAAAACACTTAAATGAGCTGCTAAAACATTTAACACTCTCAAAGAGGCCTTGTTATCACAGTCGCTAGATAGTTAAGTTCTTTTTGACACTTTGCAGAGCTTGTTAGATGAGAAGGTGCGATGTTTTCCTTGCTGAGTTTGTTTGGCTTTTGTAAAACACTGACGGCTGTCGCTCAGGTGTGGCCAGTGAGAAGCAGAGGCGTCTGCTGTACAATGTGGAGATGGAGCAGATGGCCAAGACAGCCAAAGCTCTGATGGAGGCTGTCAGCCATGTCCAGGCTCCCTTCACCAGCGCTACACATCTGGAGCATGTCAGGCCCATGTTCAAGGTAACACAAGCAAACACACAGATGCACTGTGAGGCACATACACAGTAACAAATGGGACCACTCATTCCACTTTTGTTCCTCAGCTGGCGTGGACACCTTTCCTAGCTGCTTTCAGCGTGGGTCTTCAGGACTGTGACGACACAGAGGTGGCCTCTCTGTGTCTTGAAGGGATCCGCTGTGCCATCAGGATAGCATGCATCTTCTCTATACAGGTATTTCTTTTATAACTGGAGCACTGTTCGTTTACCGCATCTCTTACCTGGCAGTATTCTGACACACTGCCTTGTCCCTCCCTCAGTTGGAGAGGGATGCATATGTGCAGGCCCTGGCGAGGTTTACCCTGCTGACAGCCAGCTCTGGCATCGCAGAAATGAAGCAGAAGAACATCGACACCATCAAGACCCTTATTACTGTGGCCCACACTGATGGAAACTACCTGGGCAACTCCTGGCACGAGGTCTGTTATTCTCATCTTACTCTCACTGTATTGCCTCACCAAACTCTAAACTATCTCACCTGATCTTTCCTTTCTCATGTCTCCTTTTTCTGAGTCAGGCAATGAGCTGCAAAAAGCATCAATTTTGAATGGGATCTGTATGTTTTTTTGTTTGTTTGTTTTTAGATGAGCTAGGATTTGTTATTAGGGACAACATGAAACAAACCAACACAGTCTATAAGGGTTACTGCACAAAAGAGGCCTAAAAACACACAGTTCTAAAGTAATTTTCTGTATATTACACAACAGTGAATCAAGGTTTTAACACCAAATAAATAAAATTAAGGCTGAACAAACCAAAAAAACAGGCTTTAAATGATTTTCATGGAGTGTATTTAGATTTACTAAAAGCATTATGCATTCACATTTTTAGAGCAGATGTACCAACAGGATATTGATATTGATAGTGATATGGCATTACCTTCCCTTTATATTTTGGCCTGTTTAGTTTTTCATATCCTCCTTTTTTCTTTTACTGACCATCTGAGTGTCTTCAATTCTGTCCCAGCTTGCTAAGTCCTCTCACAGTGCCTTTAAGTGTGCCACTGTCTTGTTTCTTTCAGATCTTGAAATGCATCAGTCAGCTGGAGCTGGCTCAGCTGATTGGTACAGGTGTGAAGGCTCGCTACATATCGGGGACGGTTCGGGGCAAAGAGGGATTCATTGCAAGTACCAAGGAGCAGAGCAATGACGAGTACCTGGGCATAGGTCAGCAGCTTAATAAATACATTTTGCGCAGGTCAAATGTCACAGCTTGAATAATATTAAAACCTGACTTGACCTTTGATTGTGAAACAAACTCATAATAGATAAACAAATAGATTTGTTTTTACATATTTGAATACTCTGATTTGCATTGTAGTTGGAGGGACTGTGGACCGTAAGCAGATTGCCAGCATTCAGGAGTCCATTGGAGAGACCAGCTCTCAGAGTGTGGTGGTAGCTGTGGACAGGTACTGTATTGCCTGTGAACTGAATAAATATCAGCAAAACAAACTCTAATTAAACTCCCATGTCTGTTTATTTATATTTTTTCTCAGTATTATCTATCAGTACACCACACTGTATCTATGAAGCATTAAGATGGGAACCACTTTTTATTTAATAAGACCAAATTATTGTAAAAATTACATACTAAAAAATATAAGCAGTTATTTATCTGTGTGATGTCTTTCATCAGACATCCCTCACATTCCCGCTCGTAAATAATAGTCACATTTTTCTCTGCTTCAGGATTTTCACAGGTTCTACCAGACTAGATGGAAATGCAATAGGTGAGTCTAGCTAATGTAGCTGCATATTGTGTCATTCTTACTCCTTCAATGACAAGTATTTTCTAGCTATTTTTGATCATCACAAGTCACTTTGCCCTTACGAAGCAGCCTTCCTTCAATCATTGCCAGCATCTTTTTTCTATTTGGCAGTTGATTTTGTGCGCTGGTTGTGTGCTGTGTCCATGGATGAGCTGGCCTCACCCACACACCCACGTATGTTCAGTCTGCAAAAAATAGTTGAGATCTCCTACTACAACATGGGCCGCATCAGGCTGCAGTGGTCCAGGATCTGGGAGGTTATTGGAGACCACTTTAACAAGGTGGGTGAGAAATGGTTACACCAGGGATGTGAAACTGAAAAAATCAAACAAACCATGTTTTAAGGCATGGATATAGTCTCACTGTTCACTTTATTAGGTACACCTGTACAACTGAGTGCAATCCAATGCAGTAGCTCTGCCATGAATGCTACTTTGCTAGGTTATAATTGCTCAGTTTTTGTTTAAACCTTCACAAAGAGCATCATTTTTAAATTGTTTACTGTTGAGGCCATAGTGGGTGGCGGAGTGTATTATATTAAGATATATTTTGGCCCACTCTTTTATGTGAGTAGGGTGGTATCTATTAAAGTGTCCAGTGAGTGTAGTTTAAAAATAAGACAATTAGCTAAATAAAATCTACCGTTTAATTAATGGCATTATTGATCATCCCAATGAACTGAAATCTTGAACATTTGGGCTCTTCCTCATGCTAGAAAAGAAGGATTGAGCTGCAGAGTGTTGTACCACCTTCTGTTTTACAGCATGAGTCACTGATAAACGCAAATTGTTGCCAAAAAACCTTTTTGGCATTTTGGTATTCAAAGACACAGACCCAGCTTCTCACTGAGTAGCTGCAAATTGGGTTTTGGCTTGTGTAAAAATCAAATCAAAGTAGCCATTTATCATATAGGAAAGTAGATTTCGAGATTTGAGCTCTTGCTTCAATGCACCTAGGTGCTTGTTTTTCAGTGGCATGTATATAAGCTTTAAAGATGGTGTGCTGTTACTTAAATATGTTTAAATCTGTGCAGGTTGGCTGTAATTCCAATGAAGATGTGGCAATTTTTGCAGTGGATTCTCTTAGGCAGTTGTCCATGAAATTTTTGGAGAAAGGGGAGCTGGCCAACTTCAGATTCCAGAAAGACTTTCTGAGGCCTTTTGAGCACATCATGAAAAAGAACAGGTAAAAAACAAGTACATTTATGTGTGAGCAAGTGAGTGCTCATATTACAGCTTCTATGTAAATGCAGTCTTAGATGGTGCAAATACAAGACCTGCTTTGTTGCTGTGAGTGGTTACTATTTCTGGGCTGTGCCTCACGTCTGCAGACACACACTGAATCATGTCACACTCCCCTCCACATGTGTTACTCCTTTTCATTCTTTCTGTGCCTCTGTCTGCTTTTCTGACTTTCAGATAGCAGTAAGTAAGCATGTTGTTTGGTTGTTCACTTAAGAGCAAAGTGGTAGCCAACATTTCAACTGACCCATTTCAGTCAACTTACATTAGCTTTTCACTGAATTCGTGAAAAAGCCTTTTTTCCTTGTTTGGTTCAATTCGGTCTTCAGTGGCATTTGAGCAGCTATCAGTTTTAAATTATTTTGATTTTGCTGGTGTTGGCATCTTTTTTCAGCATGTCAAAAGGCAAGCTGTTTTACTGCAGCACACTTTCCACTGATGTGAAAGAGGAGTAGCAGTGTAAGTGTAAAGCCACCCACAGACTGAACAGGTTGAGAGCTTCAACAGAGAGGAGATGGCAGACAGCCATGTAAGCCCTGCAGCGCAGTGTGTCCATTAGACTCGCTCATGCTATCCCCCTCTGTATTGTGTGTTTGTGTGTGTAATGATAAGTGGAGCGGAGCTTCTCTCATTCATAACTACTGAGCAATTAAGAATGCTTTTCGCTATGGCAACAGTTGCTCTAAAAACCCATCATGCCAAGTGCAGGAATAATGATTCTACCTGAAAATGGGATTGAGATTATCATCAAGAGCTTTTTAAACTAATTGGCATAAATGAAAAAATCAATTTACTTCTTTTTAATTTATTGACTCTTTACATTTCCCCATCCCATCCTCACTTTTCACATCCTCTTTGATGCCCTTTCCACCCTGTGTATACTGTACTTTAATGTACACTTCCTCAACCCTTGTCCTCTTTCTCTCCATACCTATCCGTCTTACAGGTCTCCCACCATTAGAGACATGGTGGTGCGCTGTATAGCTCAGATGGTTAACTCCCAAGCAGCAAATATCCGCTCAGGTTGGAAGAACATCTTCTCTGTCTTCCACCTGGCTGCCTCAGACCAGGACGAGAGCATTGTAGAGCTGGCCTTTCAGACAACTGGCCATATCGTCAGTAAGTCCAACACACACACAGACACCCATGATAACACCTTAAATTTCAACCTTTTTCGCCTTCAATTCATCTCTAACCCCTCTGTTATTCTGCCATAATGTCCCTCTGTCCATCTCCCAGCGAATGTATTTGAAAAGCACTTTGCAGCCACCATTGACTCCTTCCAGGACGCTGTTAAGTGTCTGTCAGAGTTTGCCTGTAATGCCTCCTTTCCGGATACCAGCATGGAAGCCATCCGCCTCATCCGACACTGTGCCAAATATGTCTCAGAGAGACCACAGGTCAGTATCAGTCCAGTTAACTTTATTTTTGCTCTAAGCATGCTCTCTGCACTGGCCTCTTTTATTGTGGAGAATAAAGTAAAATCCATTGACTCAACTTTGCTTCAGATAAGACGATGAATAATAGTAGTTTGTTAAAGCAGTAAGTCATGACAGTAATAGGAACACAAATAATACAGGAACTGATGAGTTTTATTAATTAATTTAACAAAACATTCACAAATAATATAAATAAAAGTATTGAATACAAAATTAACTCTTTTTTTTTTATAATATATAGACTGATCTATTATCTCATCCATGATTACAAAGAGAGGGATCATCTGTCAGGAAATTATCATCAGGAAAGCATGAATGATGGTGTGAACAGTGCCTGCATGAGTAGTACAGTATGTGTAGAGATGTGTAATTGTGTAGGAGAGTTAATTCTCTCCTGAGGCAGAAACGTTACAGTGCTGAATATGTTTCCTATTTGTCTGGCAGGCGTTCAAAGACTACACCAGTGATGACATGAATGTAGCGCCTGAGGACCGTGTGTGGGTGCGGGGATGGTTCCCTATTCTTTTTGAGCTTTCGTGCATAATCAACAGATGTAAACTGGATGTCAGGACCAGGTACGTGAGATTTACTATTCTTCTGCAGTTTCATCATTTAAGAAAGAGACATGAAAGTGGTTATATTATCATCCAGTAGTCTTTAAAGTTTGTCCTAAAAAAGCAAACGTTGCAGCTGTAGCACCAACAAATAAATGAATCTGTGCATGTACATTTCGCAGGGGGCTGACAGTGATGTTTGAAGTGATGAAGACCTATGGGCACACTTTTGAAAAACACTGGTGGCAAGACCTGTTCAGAATTGTCTTCAGGATCTTTGACAACATGAAGCTGCCTGAGCAGCAGACTGAGGTACATGTAAAGACTGTTATCCCGAACAGCTGTTTCACATCCTGTGTTTTAACAACTGTTTTGACTGTTTCCATGCAAACACCCACAGTGTTTGAATACACTCTTTAATCTCCCACTACTATCGTAGATTTTATTTTCAACACATGTACAGAAAAAATTCTTACCAGGATTGTTTTGCACCTTCAGAAAGCAGAGTGGATGACCACCACCTGCAACCACGCGCTTTATGCCATCTGTGATGTCTTTACCCAATACTTTGAGTCTCTCAATGATGTCCTGCTGGATGACATTCTGGCTCAGCTGTACTGGTGTGTGCAGCAAGGTGAGCACACAACCATTTTTGTCTCCTGTCAGTTTGTGTGGTTCAGGGTCCAGATAGTGGTAGAAGAAATGGAAAGTGATGGAACAAGCATTACTACAGTAGTTTTGGACGGTTTTGGCTGTAGTGCCAGACTTTTGCCTGTACTTTGAAGTGCTGCATCGATAGTGGTCCCACCCCTAAAAAGACATTAAACAATCAATTAAACATCAATAAATGTTTTTTCTTTTTTGGGATTGTTTATTGGAAAATGGCTATAACATTTCAGCAGACTTCATACATCAATACATCTCACATTTTTTTTGTCACGTTTGTCTTTTTAAATTTGCACTTTCTTTCTTCCTCATCTGTGTCTCTGTAGATAATGAGCAGCTTGCCCGCTCAGGCACCAACTGTCTAGAGAATGTGGTCATCCTGAATGGAGAGAAGTTCTCTCCAGAGACCTGGGACAAGACATGTAACTGCATGCTGGACATCTTTAAGACCACCATCCCACACGCGTAAGCTGCCACACATGGCTTGTTTTTAATTCACATAGAAATAAAGACTTACTTACTAAACTTTAGGTGTGATTATTAAAAGTTAAATTTACAAAATAAAAGTGGTAAGTAAAATAGCACAATAACATAATTGTATTATCTCACTGATTTGTATCATTTTCCACAATTACAATTTATTTATTATGTAAACAAATTCTTAAAATACAAACTAAACAAGTTTATTAAACAGTAGATATATATGTTAACTAAATTATCCTACGTTAACCTTGTTTAGCTCAATAGATTATCTCACGTAGTTTGTCATTATTGTCCAAATTGGAAATTAATTATGATTCTCTTTTCTCATTTCTCAGGCTGTTAACATGGAGACCTGCAGGAGCAGACGGAGAACAAGCAACAACACAGAGCCTCTCAGACAAACAGCTGGTGAGGAAATACAGTGTTTCCTTTATTTTGCCTATGAATGAATTACTGTTTGTTTTGCTACTTGTATGTGCGCAAATATTTTTTGTCGCCTTAACATATTTTTATCTTTTGCATATCTGTTTAAGAATTTTACTGTTGTGAAACAAAATATTCTCTTAGTATTTCTCTTGCTCCTGTGCTTTTTCCACACTTCTCTTTTCATAAATAAGTGTATGTGTGTATATATGTATGTATTGTCATTGTTAAGTAATAGACCCCCTCTACTCTCAGGACTCCATTTCCCAGAAGTCAGTGGACATCCAGTCCCGCTCTGAAGACCAGCATTCCATTAGCAGTGCTGATAAGGCAGCCTTGCACAACCGTCGGCAGAGTCAGTACAGTTCAGCATCAGGCATGGGAGAGGACGGCTCCAAGAGCAGGACCCCAACAAGTAAGCCTGCTGCTTTACTCCAACAGTGATAACTAGTGTTGTTTCTGTCTGTGTTCTGATGTATGTCTATCTTTATGTCCCACAGAGATCCAGGAGCAACACTTATTCTCAGCATTGCTGATAAAGTGTGTTGTGCAGCTGGAGCTGATCCAGACTATTGATAATATTGTGTTTTTTCCTGCCACCAGTAAGAAGGAAGATGCTGAAAACTTTGCTGCTGCTCAGGTACAAATAGCTGCAGTTATCTCATAACCATAATCACTAATTAGTGGTTTTGTTTCAGAGATTGTAAGACTATGTAACTTAACATTATTCTGATGCTGTGATTAAACAAAATAATGTATCATGTGTTTTCGCCTTTTCGAAGCGGGATGCTCTGTACGCTGCACATGCACCAGTGGAGACCCAGGACCAGGGCATGTATCGCTACCTGACCTCCGAACAACTTTTCAAGCTGCTGGACTGCCTGCTGGAGTCGCACCACTTTGCCAAGGCTTTCAATTCCAACAATGAGCAGAGGACCTTACTGTGGAAAGCAGGTAGAGCAACCATTTAGTGATTTTAGTTTAGCTTTGCTTTCGTGCTGTTGTCAGATCTTATCCATGAAGCTAAATGAAATGGATACTGAGGTAGACTGTGATTAGCGCCTTACAAACATAACGCATCATACTTGAAACATATAACGTGCGTGTTTGTGTGTGTTTATTCAAGGTTTTAAAGGAAAGTCGAAGCCCAATCTGTTGAAACAGGAGACAAGCAGCTTGGCTTGTGGCATGCGCATCCTGTTCCGTATGTACACAGATGAGAGCCGCCAGGATGCCTGGGAGGAGGTCCAGAGACGACTGCTCAAGTAAGGAATCAAGCATATGAAGCATTCAAAACCACACCACTACACCTATTGATTCATCCGTAGTGTGTGGATCTGACACCCACTCAGCTACATCTGCTGATGTTAAATACATGTGCTGTCTACTAAAACTTTTCTCATGCTCATTAATAACCTTCAGCTCACCCTAAGCTCTTCAGAAGAAATTACTATAGTTCACAGTGATGGTAGGGAGACAAAAAAAGGTGGTGGTTCCATAACCACAACCTTTTTGCCAGTAGATATGTGAAATACTTTGGTCTTTGTGCGCGTGTGAGTATGTCATCTGAGCTAAGGAATGTTGTCAGTCAAACTTGGGTTAACCCCGAGATTTCTCTCACACATTCACCATCACTTACTCTAATGTGCCAATAAAGAAATCACACTGTCAACTGCCACCTCAGAGGAGAAGGAGAAATGAAAAGACTTATTCTGTGGTTGTAAGAGTCTACAGTCAGTTACTCTAACTATAGGCACAGTATGTGCACAGCTCGGCAGTTCTCTGAAATGGATGTCAGAGTGCTGTATAGATCTAAAGGAAGCAGCACACTGATGCTCCATTGTTCAGTCAGTATTGCTGTTATCGCTGAGTCTTTATTCAGCACCTTACAATCAGCTGTCACCCCATTTCTCTCGATGCCTCACCTTAGTATCAGTGATTATATAGATTTGAAGCAGAATGGTTGCCTGTTTCTCCTACTCGCATTTGTCTTTTGAAAGAGGAGGAGGAGGAGGTAGGGTGGAGTCTGCATGCAAGAGTGGCTCAGAAATCTAAATTCATTGAGATTCCCTTATGACCTCGTACCTGGATTTTGTGTTTTGTCCTCCTCTCAAACATACTTCATGCAGACACACATTTATTATTACATTACCCAAAGAGTGGCCCTTGTTTACCAGAGGCCATGTACAAGAAAGATGTCAGAAGAGTTCCACAGGGTTAAAGAAGAAAGGTCGAAGGTCAGTTCTCAGGCTTAAACTGTGAGGAAAAATGTCTACTTGTTTTCTTAATACTGTCCATCGGCAGCTTTAATTAGCAGTCTCTGAGCACAAACAATCCACCTCACCCCAGCAGTTTTCCACCTGATGAGCAAGGCAGAGAAGCACATGCTGGAATATATTACAGAACAACACAGCATTTTTAAAATGCTGATGATCTTTCTTTCATAATATCCAGTATGTTTCCAGTTTGTACATATGTTGTGATATCTATCTATCTATATATATATCTATCTGTATATATATGTGTGTATATATATATATATATGTTGTTTGTTTGTTTTGTGTGTTTTTTTTCTCACCTGTTACTCTTTGTGTGTGTTCTAGTGTGTGCAGTGAGGCTGTAGCTTACTTCTTGGCCCTGACTTCAGAGAGCCACAGAGAGGCCTGGACAAATCTGCTGCTGCTCTTCCTCACTAAGGTGCTAAAGATCAGTGATGAAAGGGTGAGGAGACAAACCACTTGATCGTGCCTTTTCTGTGATCCATCATGATATTTTCAGATTTTAATTAAAAACTGATACTGTTACTACAAATGTTGTACAAGACTTCTTATAGGGATTAACAAAAGATAGGAGATGTGGTGCGACTTTGTTCTGTGTAGCACTAAGCACTAAGGTTTGTGTGCCTACATTTTTGTCTGATTTCTTTCTCTCTCTCTATCTCTCAACCCACTTGCACCTTTAGTTCAAAGCTCATGCATCCAGATACTACCCTCTGCTCTGTGAGATCATGCAATTCGACCTCATCCCTGAGCTCCGGGCTGTTTTAAGAAAGTTTTACCTCCGGATCGGCATTGTGTTTAACATTGCACAGCTGCCTGAGCCTGAACCAGAACCCCAGCCAATGCATATGGAGCAGGAGGGTGACACGGAGGTGGGGGAGGAGGCTGGGGAAGAGGCCCAGTGATGATGCACCACAAACAGCCTAGAGTACAGAGCTGTACTGAGGACTCCACTGCGGACCAGTGCTCTGTGTGGCCTCAGTGCCCTCCGTGTGGTTTATGCGGAACATTTGATCTAAACAGCTGATTATCAGTCAGCTGTCTACTACAACCTACCCACACCCTCATAACACAGACACACACACACATCTGTACACACAAACAACTCAGACAGCGTACTTTATATCACAGTGAAAACAATAATGTCTTGCACATGGTGTAGCGATGCCTCCACTTGATAAAACTACTGATAAACAACTGACAGTCAACCATATCTCTGATCTGCTCAGAAGGAATATATTTCAAAAAGTGTGTGCTTCTTACTGTATATTTAAAACATTAAGAATGAATGGTTTCAACAACATGCAAAAAGACATTCAATAACTATGAAATGTGACATTTGTCACACACTGGTAGTAACAGTGTTTCTGTCTGCACTGCAGATGGTTAACATTAATATTGATAGCCTCTTGGATGAAACTAGTTGTACAGATCTGCCGTTATGTAATATAATCTTATAACACTAGATTTCATTTATTTTTGTTTTTTTCCCTCCTCTGGATTTGCTGCACTTGATCTCTTTATTGAATGCACTGGAGATTTTACTTTTGTGATAATTTATTTGACTGTACCATCTCCTGCAGATTGTCCTACACAGTACGATTTATAATTGAGCAAGGCCGTGGAAAGCGAAGGGTTAAATTATTCCATTTTATATGTTATTAGGTTTTTAATGAAAATAGATTATAACTGGGCTTCGGAAACTGGAAGACGAGAGCCAACTGATGCTTGCTGCTTTTGAGTCACTAGTCCGTTTTCATGTATGAGTTTAGTTTTCCACACTTGTGTACAAAATCAAAAGTTAATAATATATTTAATGTTTGTTTTCTTTGGTTTGGGGAGCGTTCTATGTATAGAGAAAATGACAGATGTTAGCTGTGCTTTAAGTATGAATGGGATGCATTCCTGCTCATGGATGTAGAAAACAAAATGTATATGATACAGCAATGTAAAGTTTTCTATGTTGCAAAAAAGATTATGTACAACTTTCTGTACAATACATCATCTGGCATTCTAATCAGGTTCTAGGTCAATAAAGTTTTTGAACTTAGTTGATTTGAAACGCTGAGTCACTGACTTCTAAATCATACTCGCTAGCTTTCTACATTAAATACAAGCCATGACAACATTAGAATAACAGCATTTATTATTAAAAAAACTCTCTAGTTTATATTTTATAATTAGAATAAATTGTACATATGGTTATGGTACATTCAGAGCTATGCCCATCATGAAACTTTCATGGGCTAAATATAAGCTGATTATTCATATTCAACATGTACATCAGAAAGTGATCACACAATAAGGATATTTGTCCACAGAACCACAACCTGCATCTACACAAAAGGGAAGTTTCCAATTCTCACTCAGTGCAATTCTCCATCCATGTAGACCAGCTGATAGGAGCTATGTTAAGTGGTGTGTCAGCCAAGGTGGAGCATTCATCCTACCAGACCGTTTTACAGTATCTGAGGTGCCGGGCCGCAGCCAGGGCTCTGTGGCGACAGTCTCCATGGAGACATGCCTCTCCAGGGCAGAACGCAGGGACACGCTATCCACATCATCACCAGGCAGCCTCTCTGGTACACCTATTGTTGTGAAATAAGTGAAGGTAATATCTGTCTCGTGTTGGAAGTAAGAGACTGAAGCATATGAGGAAAAATCTGTACCAAATTCACGTTGAATGTGAATGTGACCACTGCTCACCTGTGCTTTTATTCTGTTTTTATTCTTTAAACATTTGGTTTATATAAACCTTTCAAACCTCACCTGATCTGCCATTTTGTTCAACATTGTGAGAATCCTGTCTCCTGATGTGCTGCTGGTTGTGGTCTCTGACCTTAGCCTCTTCATTCACACTGGTTAATGACGGAGCGTCTTGCTGAATGTCACACTCCCTCCGATTCATGGAAACAGCTGCCTCCTGTACAGCATGAAAATGGGTCAGAAGGAAGGGATAGTTTTTAATTTTCATCTGTTAATGTTAAATCAGACAGCTGAGTAATTCAGTATTGATAGCATCAAATCATTATCAGCACCATACATTATAATCATGTCTCCTCCATGGGGCTGTCCTCTTCTGGTGCTCTGTTGGAGGTTGTTGCTGATGAACCTGCTCTTCACATGCATCATCACTGTAAACATCTGACAAAACCCAAAAGTCATTCACCATTACACATGAACCTCTATTATCTGGATGGAGTTTAAGGACTTTGAAAGACATGACAATGAATATTGGTCCACTCAGCAAAACTTTTGACTTGAAAGAAGTGATCGTTAAAATAGTGGGAAGCGATAGCACTGCAGCAGGCAAACACAACTGGCACTTTGCTATCGCTACTCTGCAGCTGGCACAGGCACCTTACAGCAGCACCACCTGATCAGAGCCATGTGCCAGAGTTAGCCTGGCACAGAGACAAAGTGGTAAATCGGCCTGGCACACACTGCTGACATTGTATTGTTAGGGTGCATGTAGCTGACCTCTCAAGCCATGTAATTTTAATCCTAAATGTCTGAAGCCTTAAAAAAAGAAAATTCCCTGAGTGTGCTGTGTCAGCTAAGCACTTTCTTCTTGCTTGAAAGAAAAATAAAAGAACAATTTAGACTAGATTTACCAATAAAAGTGGCCTCAGATGGCAAAATGGAGTCTCTGTGGATGAAGCGCCTGGGTTTGTTCTAAGAGAAGACATAAACATAAGCAAGCACTTGTAAAACATATACGCAAGACAGACTTACCTAACCAATCAGAAAGTGTATATTTATAAAGTAATGACCACTCACATCATAGTAATGGCTTGGTTGCAGTGCTGAAAAGTCTGTAGATAAAGACAGAGAAATTAACTTGACACTTTGACAGTGTCTCAAGCATCCTGGTGAGGATCTCTGGAACTGAGTTGCGGCAAATGTAATTCTTTCTTGTTAGGTCAAAATGTTTCACTACACAATAACACAGCTTCTTCAGTCTAAGGAAAGATCTAATTTATTCTCTAGGATAACTCCAACCCTAGGGTACAACTCTATCACATCTACTCCCAACTTTATAACATCAAGCTCCCTCTTCCATTGTCACCTGTTCAGATCAGGTGAGAAGTAAAATCACCATGTAGGATAAATTTGATTTCGTACCAGTTTTCACCAGACTGAAGAAGCTACTTGATAGAGTAGTGCAAAACTTTTAACAAGAAAAAAGTCCAGCTGCCATGACTCAACTTCCAGACACCCCAGCTTGAGTGGAAACCTTTATGTGTGTGTGTTCACTGACCGTGCTCTTCTCTCTTCATGCGCCTTATTTTGCGTTGTTGTTCGCGTAGAAGTACCTGCTGCTGGATGTCCAGACCTTGTGCGTCAGTGGGAGGGTCAGGATACATGTGAAGGACCTCTTCACGAGATGCTGAGTCTGACAAATGCAAAGATTAAAAGACTAAGTTCCACCATTATTTGGGTTGCTGTCAAATATTTGTGGCTTTCAGGTTGTATTCTACTGATTCAGTCATTGCGGTTGCATTAGTACAGTGATAAAGAATAACAAATGTAAGGTCAGGAAGTCTAGACTAGATGTAAAAGAAAAAAACAACAATTTTCATATGGGAATAGCCTGTAATTGTATCTTACTTCACTGCCTCCCTCTTCCTCCACTCTCTGAAACAGTGCTTTGACAGTGACTCAGCAGCTCTTCAGTCAAACAACATTCTTCCCACTAGATCAAGGTTTGATCATAGATAATGGATCTGATGCTTATTTCAGGTGCAAGGATTACAAAAATCCATTTGAAGTGTTTAAGCCATTGTATCATAAAGTGGCATGTTTTCCTTGTCAGTTTTACAAGCGGCAGTGTCTTCTGCATCAACTTGGTCTGGAAAAACACCCAAAGCCGTTTCCTTGGTCGCTTGCATTACATTCTGTGTTTGTGCAGCCAAACTGCCTGTCACTGATGGAAGCCTCCAATAACCGCATGAGATTTAAGTTTCAGTGTGGCTAAAGGGAGTCGGAAGACAGAGGAAGCTTTGGAAAGTCTATCCCATCTGGCAGTGCCCAGCTTGTTTAAGACCACAGTGATCCTGTTCCCTCATCATTATAACACCATGACCAAGCAAGCAGCTGTAACAGAGTTCCTCAGCAACTTCCTCACACTGGAAAACTAAGCTGGTTCTGAGCAAAGTAAACAATGCTGAATTGGTTTCAGTTTTTAAACTGCCTTTATGTTTACATGAACATGAACATTACACTTAAGTAACCATTGGAAAAAGCCTTACTCCAGTTTGTAAGTACACTGTATGACTTTTTATTGCAGTAGTGAGTGCATGACACCTTTGAGTGATATCCAAGGAATAAACCAACCAGGTCATATCTGAGACATATAGATCATTGTTAGTCAGTTTTGTCAATCTGATTAGTAAGTACAATTTTGCTTCATCTAACAAAACCTGCATCTAGACAGTGAATGTGACTTTTATTACCTCTGTATTTAAGATGGTTGAACTCCCTGATGTTTTGCATGTTAACACGTGCAGCACCAGAGTAAAGTACCCCAGCTGATCGCTGGTCAGTGTACTTGTGCCCCGATTCTGAGGCATCTGCCCTGGGTCGTCCCCTGCGCCTGAAGAAAATAATAAGACCTTTAATAACACGCAAAAGCTTTTTTTAAAAAGATCAGAAAGAAAGATGTTTTTTCCAACTGTGCATTATGATTCAAGCAAACTGTTCCACTAAGTTGGGGGACTTTCAAAATGAATGGATATGTATTGTTTTAAAACAGTAAGGACACCTGGTACCAGAATATTATTATTATTATTAGATTTCAATGGATTTTTTACAATACATCTTTATGGCTGAAGATGCAGCAACATGCCCTGCTGAAGTGGCCTACAGCTACATTTTGAATCCCTCTTGGATGTGACCTTGCAGCTGACCCTGCTGATTTTACAGGATAGAGAGAGATGAGAAGAAAATTCCCTTTTGGGGATCAAACTTTTATATTACTGCAGTAATAAGTCCCTGAAACAAATCTGAATTTAGACTAGGAGATAGCCTATTTGACCGAGGTCACTTCCATTAGCTCAGAGCACAAGAAAGGCTGCTTAAATGTGAAAATCACTTCAAAATTGCCAATTTAGCAAGACAAAATTAGTACTGTGTCTTCATCGTAATGGATTTGGCATTGCATTAGGTAAAATAAGACCTGAAGCAGTAGAGAGATTTCTAAATTGTGAATTTTTAACCAGGAAGAGAATGATCCCATAAATCCCGTTAATCTGGGCATAACATGCTGAGAAAAGCATAACATTAACGCCACTGTGCAGAAGTGTCTGACTGTAAAACCTGCTGGGCGGAGTGTGATGGCTCTTCTTTCTATCTCTATTGTCCAGCTGTGCTTCCATTTGGCTCTTCTCTTTCCACAGGTAGCGACGGAGGGCTGACAGCTCTCTGATCACTTCCTGGTGACCATCTAAAGCAAGGAGAGGGAGTGAGACGGGAACAATAAATGTTTTAAGAGGCAATTTTAATTGTTTAGGGAGGATATACAAGTAAATCATATCAATCTTACCTTGTAGTGGGGGTGTTTTCACAGGAAATGGTCGGTGGTGTGGTGCTGACACAGAGTGCACCTGTTATTCACATTGTGAGCATATTTTTTTAGACTATCACCATAACAGCTTTGATGTGAAAATATTTACATCTTTTAGTGACTGAGCGACCTACAGTTCTGGTAGACAACTGGCTTGCAACAGATGAAGGCCTTGAGACCTCAAGATTTTTCTGTTTCTTCTGCAAGGTTGGAATGGGAGGAGATGGCTCTCTCTGCAAATTTGTATGGAGTATTAAATTTCTGTTTATTAGATAAGCTGTTTAATAAAACTGCAAGTTAACCTAACAAGCTTACTGTACCTCATAACTTAATAGTGTCTTTTTCTCTTCTATATCACCATCGCTCTGAGGAATCGTTTTCTCAGTCTCTTGTTCCTTCCTTGACCTCTTTTCCTTGTCCTGAGGATGTGTTTTAAGATCATGGATATGACTTTGCTTTTCAAAGCTATGCTATAAAAGAATAAAGAAAACAGTTTTCAGTAACAAGTACACTTTAAGGATACTACTCTAATAGTAAGGATGGAGGAAAGATTAAGATCTCTTTATAAAGGAGATGAACTCTTCACCACAGTCTTCGTTTGTTTCCTTTGCTCCTCCTCATATTCCCGCTGTATGCGAGCCCTTTGCTCCGCCAGCCTCTTCTCTTCTTTCTCCGCCTGAATTCTCATTTGTTCTCTCTCCTCTGCCTGCTTTCTCTTGTTTGCCTCTATCTGTTGGTATTGACAGTCATTTACAACTTCTTACAAAGTACTCAGGCACTCTGTAGTGGTTTTAACCAAAAAAAGTATTCAGATTTTATTTCATAAACATGTGTAGACTGAGGGACTAAGACCAGGACTTACCTGTTGTTTCAGGGCTTCTTTGTAACTTTCCTGCTTGTGGAGTTGTTGTGGAGTTGGCTGATCACTGAAACCTTCAAGGAAAAGTATGACTTTATATATATATACACACACACACAAAGATGGACACAAAATGCACTGTATTGCACTGTATTGCACGACTTTGGCACTCGTAGAGTGTGAACACTACCTGACAGCCGATGAGAACGAGGAGTCCTGGTTTCACTATTCCTGACCACAGGATTCCTATATGACTCCTCATTTACCTTGTGCATTTGATTCAGGTCACCTAAGGGCATCAAAGCATATAAACAAAACATGCTCCAGTTAGTTTTTATCATGATCTGTTATAAGAGTATGTCAGGTTGAGCAAACTTCATAAAATCGGAAGCTAAACCCAGCTTACTGAAAAGGTTGCCTTTTTGGTCTTTAATTGGAGCACCTCCCCCACTTTTCCCCCAGGGATTGTATGCCATCATCTCAGCCTCTATCTTGGCATCATATCGCTCCTTCTCTTCTTTCTCTCTTCTTTTACGCTCCTCTCTTTCTTTGATCTGGACACATGGAAGACAGGATGATGCAACTGTGTTTGTCAGGTAGTCTTGCTAAAGTACATTCATGTTCCTTAAGGGAAATGCTGAGGCAATCCAGAATAGCTTTGGGTTGTTTTGTTGTAGTGTAATTCAGAGTTAGGAGTCTTCCTTTTGTTATATTGATGTTTTCTTTTAAGTAGCATGCTCTGGTCTTTGTATTCTTTTTGTAGCCTACATTAACCAAACAGCTGGTCCTCATAATAAATAACCATTTAACCATATCTATCTTTTTATTTATGTTGCTTTCCCTACCCCTAGAAAGCTGGGTCGTAAATGAGGAATTGTAGAGGATTTGAACCCTGGACCATTTGCATCCCAAGAGAGTATCATACCCATAGATAAAAACACATTGCTATTACTAATTTATGAAAATATTGTATATTATATATAATTTGAATGTTTAGGTTTTATAGGGAAATCAGATGACATCTCGTAGATCAGATGTCATACCTGCTGTCTAAGTGCATCTTGGTAGCTCAGTATGCTCTCTCTCCTCTGCTTGGACTTGTCTTCAAGAACATATGCCACATCCAAGGAAGAAGCTCTGTGTTGATCAGTTGCTCTAGAAGTAGACAGACAGTGTGACAAATGATGAGGGAACATGTTTGGAGGAGGTACTGACAGAGACGGTTATTTGGATGTGGGGGCCCTCTTCTGGAAGAAAAAATGACCATTTACTGATCTATCACTTTGCTCATATTGACTAATTCATTGTAAGGAATAGTAATTATATGCATGTTGAAATTGTTTTTAATTGTGTATACTGAATTTATCATTGGAATAAATAATCCATTACAAGAACTAGGAGGAACACTGACTCAGTGAGGTTACTGGGTCTGAGAGGAGGCGGTCTTTGAGAAGGGCTGTGGAAATTCCCAAACTGCTGGGCTCCTTTGGGCAAATCATCTAATAAAGAAAATACAGAAATAAAAAAATAATAAATGAACAACATTTGACAGATTTGTCACTTATCTGTTGCCACATTCTGCCAGCTTTTCTTTCCAATATTAACATTTTTGTGAATTCAGATCAAAACAGATATTTGGACGTAAGATAAAAATGCAAAGGAAGTAAATGTAACCAGTAGACCAGCTGGAAGAAGTGAGATCCATCTGGATCTGTTCAACTGATATCCAACAAACCATATATCCCCGTAGAAATAAAAACATTTCTGCAGTAAAATGAGATTTATAAATTGCTATGCCAAGTCCTCTTGGCCACTGATGTGGTGATGAAGTAGATCCATAATAACTTGTGATAGTTCTCTACAGAGAGGTTTGGGAGTTTATTTAAGGCAATATGAATTACCCCCATCCAAGATGAAACTGTCAAGTCAGTTTACAATATGACCATGGAAACACTAGACACAGGCGTGACTGTACACCATCCCACTTCAAATATTTATACCCAACGCCCGTTTTTCAACACATAACTGCTATATTTACTGTTTGCGTTTTTGTTCCCTTTAAGCGGCCACTGGTTTTTGTTCACGACTTACACAAAGGTGAAACTTCTGATTTCATGCCACATATACAGTATTATATTACTATAAAATGTCTATATTACTTTAAAATAATGATGTAACTTTTTTTTATATATTTTTTATAATATACTGCAACACTTATACTATAGTGAAAAAATGAAAAAAGTGACTTCAGGATTTATAGGATAACACAATTCTAAAATACCAAAAGTATGGCATGCTTCTAAAATATTAGTAGTAATACAGCAGTAATACAAAGTATATATGATGTCCAGCTAAGAGAAATAGATGAAAACATTTCTTAAAATGTACAGTTTTAAAATCAACTGAAATAGGTGTAAAAAATATACTTTGATAGTGAGGAAGATGGGGATCCAGTGGATTTCTTGTTCCATAGTAGTAATAAGCAGCATCATATGGAGTCTGGTAATTGTTACTTATAGTAGGAGGTATTGGGGGAGGAACACTTGCAACCCTGAAAAACAAAATAAAAGAAATTACAGCAGTGTTGTTAGTTTTGCTCTTATGCATGAGAAGAAAAAGTAACAGTGAACTACTGTACCTTGGGGTGGCCATTTCTCTTAGTGTGTTTGAGAAGTCCCTTTGGTAGTCTTCATTAAAATAGTCAATTGAGGGGACACCCTGTGGTGCTCCTTTCCTAAGTACTGTCTTGCCTGTCAGCTGACTGTGAGCAGTGCTGAAGTCCACCTGGGACCTTCCATGCAAGCTTTCCTGTTCTGTGTCTTCAGTGGTTTTTTTTTCCTCAGGTTTTGGATCCTGGTCATTCCTTCTGGCCTTTGGATCCCATCTCCAGCTGTCATATTGCCGATTTACAGCCCCAAACTGCTTAATACGGTCAGGCTGGAGGAGGTAATGCATCGTGTAAAAGAGATCGAGGTAGTGTTGTGCCATCACATGAAAATAAAACCATCATCGTCTACAAGACTCCTCTACCCAATAACTGTAAAAGTAGCTGTAACGGATGCAGAACTGTGAAAAATGTAATGATTCTATTACAGTAAAATAAAAGAATAATGCGAGGTTTTAGAAACTAGATGAAATGTCAACTCTTTTTTTTTATCCCATTATTGCAATATCATTCTCCTACCTCTTTCTCAGGGTCTGTAGCTCCAGTGGCTGCAACCCTCAGCTCAAGTTTCTTCTCCCTGAAAGTGCAAATCGTCCACTTCTTTCTATCTTAGTAACTCACAGGGTTGTGCCAGTTTAAACACCAGTCAAATGTTACATTGATGAATAAATACTTACCTCATCTTGTTTCTCTGCTGTTCTGCAATTTGTTTCAGAAGCTCCTGTTTATACATTTCTTTTCTCATCTGAGCGGTCGTCTGTTCTTCTGTTGTTCCTGCATAACAACAGAGACTCAACATGTAAGTGATGAAGCTAAAATGTCAGAATCCCACAGGTCAGTTTGTGCCCATAAGTATCATTTCGTAAGACAGGTTATTACCAATGAGTAATCCAGTAGCAAATTCAGCTTTATTCTTGCTGGTAGCAGATCTAGATCTTGTAGACACCCTCATCTTGTCTGGCATTTGCAGACTATTGAACACACAGACAGAATCAGACACACCACGACATAACCGTGCACAATGTATAAGGGTAACTGCACAGCAATCAGTTTCCCTCTGAACCACGCCCAGCTGGGATTTTACATCATACACCTCACGGTCTGCCTGCATAGCTTTCTGGTCTCTAATTTGAAGAAAGAGCATGAAGCCCATTCTCTAATCAATCCATGTCCTCTTAAAGATCTGGAGTAAGTAATTGTTTGGCTGGAGCTGGGCCAAGACGCACCCTCCATCACTGTGCCACATGTTAACAGTTTGTAGTAATGACAAAAATAAACAATGATTGTAGCAGGATGGAAGAGAAGCACTGAAAAGCTATAACTAGTATAACTGAGAAACAGGTATCTGTTATAACTGTTACAGTTACCGTCTATTGATTGAGAAAATGTATGTGACTTTCCAGGATATTATTGGATGTTATCATCTTGGCTCATTTTCTTTGCATTACAATTCTCTCATGGAAATGAAATCACCTACTTTGACTTCCCAGTCAAATTATTGTTGTTATGATCATGAACACCAGGGGTCTCCACCTCCATTATGTTCTGTGGAGTTCTGTCATAGAAATGGACATGACATGTGAAGAGGAACTATTAGTATATGATTCTATCTAAATAGAGAATACCTGTAGCTCAAAATCAGATTTTGGAGAAAAATCTACACCTGATGGCTCTTCCTCCTCTGGGTCTCCACTCCTCATGGTAATCTGGAGTGTGTCTGTCTTTTTTCCTCCTGTGTCTGAACCTCAACTCCTCATCTTTGTCTGTGATGAGCTCCTCTTCAGAGCCATAGAGGTGTTTTGGGCTATAGAGTTGCCAACGCCTTCGGCCAAGATGACCTGGATCCCAAGTCCTCACACTTTTCCCATTATCCACTGGCTCTGTCAGAGTGGCAGCGTCTCTTCTCGGAGGGTTCTCCCTGTGAATGGGAGGAATGTTTGTGCGAGTGTTGAGAACAGATGGAGAAGTTGGAAGAACATCTGAAGCTTGAACCTGTCCAGGATGAAAATGAGAATGTGAAAAAACTTTCAAAATGAAAAAAACTGATTTCAAAATGTTATTGCACCAAGATTTATTATTATACCTGGGTAGATAACAATAATGCATAACCAAAATATTTTTTTATAAACAATGTATTAGAAAAAACTGCTGCTGTTTCATCTATGAATCTGCTTGATTGTTTATTGATTGCACTCCTTACCCTAGAAGTGTCAATAGATGTTCCCCTTCTTCTGCTGTGAACTTTATTCTGAAGGAATAAGTTGTAGTCTTTGTTTCTCTCCTCTCTCAGTTTTTCCTGTTAGAGAAACAAATACATATATTTTTTTGCCATCACGAACAACCATCTCACTCAGGTAGTACATTAGCCATACACTTTCAGTGTTGTTAGAATCTGTCTAATAACAGAATTATCTGTAATTCAATCCCCTCTTTCCAGCATCCATTTAATTCTTTGTTGATGTCTAAACACTCAGACTTCAGGAAATGTGACAAATATACACAAACAGTAACTGTGGTAATACCTTTTATGTAAGAGCATCTCATTGTGTGATTGAAATCTTGTGGCAAAACCACACATGCACATTGGATGTTAGGGGTCAAATCAGAAACACTACTGTGAATATACCTGGTTTACAGCCATATTAGATTGGTCTGCATCTATCAGAAACATATCAAAGATCCGACCCAGGTGGGACTCGAACCCACAATCCCCAGCTCCGGAGGCTGATGCCTTATCCATTAGGCCACTGGGTCTCTATTCACTAACGACTTTCTTGTCAGTAAGAAACAATATATTCAACAAGCAGTCGCAAACAGCATCAGTCGCCATGGAGCACAGGGCAACACACAATCAACAGTTCATCAACAGAAACTGTAGCAGTATAGCAACTCCACAATTACATCATGCCAGGGGGAACAGTCCCATTTCGATGGCCGTGGAGAATAACCCACTTCCTGTTGCATCACACAGTCACACTCAAGTATCCAGCTAGGAAAACAAAAACACAGTCACACACCTTGACGGGTGAGTTGTCATGAATCGCTAGGAGGACACCCTGTGGTTGTGGACGAGGTTCACTAGTTTTACGTCCTATTTTCTGGAGGAAGATTATGAGACAAAATTGATGATGAGCAGCGAAATGCAACAGCGAGGCAACTTGGTGAAACGAAAACATCTTTAAACAATCAATTAACAATTGATTTCCAACTACAGTATGACCAGACCTTGGCAACATACTGTTTGTAGTCTAGTTGAAGCTCCTGCTGAAGTTTCTGCTTCTTCCTTTCATAGTCGGCTCCCAAAACCAAATTTATGCCCAAACCTGAAAAACATAACACACACAGGTAATATAATAGTATGTAACACCATACTAAAATATAACCCACTCACACTCAGAGATTTACCGTTGTCTGGATTAGTGATTATTCTTTGTGCTGCTGATGCTGGAGCCATATTTACAGCACAGTTAACATCGTCAACCCTTGACTGTGGAACATTTACACAAAATACTCGTTAAAGTATTAGTTAACGTGTAAATTAATAGCTACCAGGTTACTGCAAATCATTATTACTCTACATACCTTGATTTGAATAAATTAATGATGAATTTCTCTTCAGTTATGGTATATTTCCGACTGTTTCTCTCTTGCTCTTCGAAAAACGTCCCATCGTTGTCCACTGCTGTGTAATGTTACACCCGGCGAGGTAATCACGACGATGTATAAAGGCTTGTAGAAACATGTATGTCTTCCTCAATAAGCCTGTAAATGTCAAACGCAACATTTTAAGATATAGTGTTATTCATATTTAAATGTTTTGCTTCCACAGACTTAAACCTGACTAATATTGTTTGAGCTGCAAGCATGGCGCAAAGCATCGTTCCGTTGCTAGGGGCAACCATGTCACAAAAGTTCCCTTTAGTACAGTTAGGTAGAGTTAATTAGCTGTTAGCTAATCTCCATAGCACGAATGCATAAAACGAACAATAAAATATATCCGAGATAGGTCAACTAGCTGTTAAAAGAATTACTTGGTGATACTATTTGATAATTGTTGCTGAAGAGGTATCAAGCTAATGATACCCAGTGGAAGTCAACTCATGCTAATGCTAATAGCTAACTTCCAAGTAGTCCTAAGGTAGTTCTTCGCTGAACAATACTGGGCTTTGATAAACATTGGTTTGAGTTTTGTCTATGCGTTAAATACATACGGCTCTCACACAGTAACTACAGTGCTGAAGAACTGAGATAAAATGCCTCACATGTTGAGAGGTCTTACTCAGAAGGCCGCTAGATGGCAGTGCGTCCCCGACAGTTAGGGAGACGGCCCCACAGGACTAGACCATTTTTTTCTCCGAGAGGGGTGATTTCATTTAATACGAAGCGATAGACACAGCAAGAATCTATCCAGTTGGGATAAAAATGCTATAAATGCACTTCATTTTAAACATTAAACATTTAGTGTACCATAGAGGCAAATCGACGTGATATTTATGTAACATTAAGACAAACGTCCCCTGCGATTGCACTTTAGTCTGTTGGTTTCATTCACTGTCATGGCTTCCTGAGACAGTGGGCTTTTGACCGTGTGACGGTATCATAATACTTCAAGAAATACAACATTTCTTCGTTTATCTGAGCATAATTAGAGCTTTTAAAGACGCCTTTTGGTGCACAGACAAGTCATAATGGCGGGGAGCAGCACTGCCCAGAAAACATGGGAGTTATCTAACAGCATGCAGGAAGTTCAGAGCATAGATGAAATTTACAAATATGACAAAAAGCAACAACAAGAAATCCTCGCTGCGAAGCCATGGACAAAGGAGTAAGTGAACTACAATGAAATAATACTTAGTAGTCAGTTTATTTCAGTGTCCTACGTTATGTCTAGTGCTTTGTTGTTATTAGCTTGATACCTTGGCTATAAAATAGCATAGCAGTTTGTGAGCTGGTAGTAACGTTAACAATAACAAGCGTTGTTGCTGTGTTTTTGCAAATTTTAACACTATACTTTATATGCCTCATTTTGAATATGTAACATCATCTTTTACCTACAGTCACCACTACTTCAAGTATTGCAAGATATCAGCTTTGGCCCTGTTGAAGATGGTGATGCATGCAAGGTCTGGAGGAAACCTGGAGGTGATGGGCCTCATGCTGGGGAAGGTGGACGGTGAAACCATGATCATTATGGACAGCTTTGCTTTGCCCGTGGAGGGCACAGAAACTCGAGTCAACGCCCAGGCTGCAGCTTATGAATACATGGCTGCTTACATTGAAAATGCTAAACAGGTTGGACAATGACTTCCACTCATTAAAAGAACATCTGACAGATTTTATGATTGCCAGAAGAGAAATAAACATTCAGTATAGACTGCTCAGAGCTACCTTGTTTTGATTTATATTTTATGTATAGGTCTAATTTCAAGAATATTTTGTTGAGACTTGGGCAGTGTCATTCAGTTGTTCTGCAAAACGTTCGTTTGTGTTTGTTATGTGGATTACACAGACACCAACAGCCTGCTTTTGACATATTTTTTACTTTAAGTATCATCAGATTATTTAAATGTGGCAGGGATTCTGTCATGCTGTTTAATCTTTATTGTTTAACTTTAACCGTTGTTTTTAGGCACTCTATTATAGACAATGTTGAAAACAATGGCTGCATGATAGTAATAGGACTTTCTTAAGGTTTTTGTATCAATATGATGATGACCCATGCTGTTTAAGGTATTTAATGTGGTGGGGTATTCAGAAGCAGACAACCATTTCTGGATATTTAATTTAATTTAACATTTTTCAGTGAGTTATCTATAAAAGTGGCTGTATCAGCATCATGAAATTTAATCTACTGCGAGTGAGACCCTCTTGTCTCACTCGCAGTGTTTAGTATGCTTATAAATTTCTGCCAGTTTCAGCTCAAATAATGGTACAAAACACTACACGGTGTCTGTCATTTTTACATGTCATATAAATTTTTTTTTTTCCAAAGATGGCAACCAACCTACTTTAATTCTTTTGGCTAAATTATATTTAAATGAAATGTTAATGTTATGTTCACTTGGTGTTGCAATGGTATTATAATACTTGTGTAATCTCTAATCTCTCAGGTTGGCCGGCTGGAGAATGCTATTGGCTGGTACCACAGTCACCCAGGTTATGGATGCTGGCTCTCAGGCATAGATGTCAGCACTCAGATGCTCAACCAGCAGTTTCAGGAGCCTTTTGTGGCTGTTGTGGTAAGACAGAAAATGGCAACAATTTTTAGTTTATGTCTAGTATTTGGTTTACTGTGAATTTTAATTGCAGTCCATTGTAGCAGTATTCAAGAAACTAAGCTGTTTTCTTTCCAAGTATGGCAGTGCACGTTAATGTGGGTGTAACTGAGAAGGGGTGACATTGTTGATGTATGTGCTGTAGGTTTCCATGTACTACAGATGAATATTTTGCTATTGCAACCGTATATTCTATTTACACTTCATTTGGTTTAGTAGTTCTTAAATGCCATGGGCGGCATATAATTAAGTGCATATTTTCAGGGCACTGACAGCTATAGTAAAGGGTTTCTGGTGACCAGATTTGAGTGCTCCCTGGAGGTTTGTATGACCCCTGACTTTGTTTTCCTGTTCTACTGTATCTTGCTTCCTACAGATCGACCCCACTCGGACTATTTCTGCAGGCAAAGTCAACCTTGGTGCCTTTAGAACCTACCCAAAGGTAGAGTAAAGACTGTATGTAGCGGCGGTTTAAAAATTATTTGCTATTAATGTTTCTAGTTCATTTGTAGTCTAGCTCATTATTGCAGTTTTAATTGTTTTATATTGTGTGTTTGTGTAATGTACTGTTTACTTGTAATTGCCTTTCTGTGTCATTAGTTCATTACTTATTCGTGTAGTAATCAGCAGATTATGTTGCAGACAGCATTTTGTTGGTATTTCTCAGATTTTCCTCCTTCAATTTTCAGGGTTACAAACCACCAGATGAAGGACCCTCGGAATATCAGACAATCCCTCTGAACAAGATTGAAGACTTTGGTGTACACTGTAAACAGTGAGTGCTTACATATGGTATATAGCAATGAAGTCACTATATTCAATACTTACATATTACAACATATGGTGTATGTATGTTCTTTGTTATTTTAACTGTTAACACTTTAATGCACATTGTTGTGTATTGTATAATTGTATACTGTATGTGGATAATATTTTCATTTTGTCTTGTTTAGGTATTATGCCTTGGAGGTAACATACTTTAAGTCCTCCCTTGATAGAAAGCTCTTGGAACTCCTTTGGAATAAATATTGGGTCAATACCTTAAGCTCCTCAAGTCTCCTCACGGTATGCAGCCAACTTCAAAAATCAAAATGTTCACTAATTGTTTGACATTTTGATTTATGGTTAATTATTACACTATAACTCATTGAGACATGTGGTCACCAGCTAGTGATGTTGTGATTAATTGTGGCCTATTAGCAAAGCGTCTTTGTTTATTGATTTTAGTAATAAGCTTAATTTAAACTTTTTCACAAGGGACATAAGTTGGCCCCATCTCCAGTGATACAGATACAAAGTTCACTGTGGATCATCTCCTTTACCCCCACAGTTCATTTTAAAGATTAAAATGTAAAATCTCATTGTGGTTGCAGTCAGTCTGTCCCGAGCTTGACTAGCAGTCTAAATAGGCATCAGGCTTATCCAAACAGTTAGCTCTCTGGCATTCTGGGTGAAGATGAATTGACTATATGTCAAGAACGAGCTGCTCCGTTGGTGACAGGCTTTGTCAGTTGCTACAGTGTCAGTCTAGTCAGGGCCCCTTTGTCATTGTGTTTTAATTACCTTTTCCACTAAAAACACAACCTCACCTTAAGCAAACTTTTCAATGACGTCTTTTCACTGACCTCAACATACAAAATGTTTCTACAGCTTGTTAGACAGTTTTGTTGCCATTCTGAAAAAAACTTTTTTTCTTTGTGAAAAATCTGTTTTGGCACATTGTGCATGAATTGGTTTGTATGTGTGTATTTGTTCGATGATCAGAACTCAGACTACACCACGGGCCAGGTGTTTGACCTGTCGGAGAAGCTAGAGCAGTCAGAGGCCCAGCTGGGCAGGGGCAGCTTCATGCTTGGGTTGGACACACATGACAGGAAGTCCGAGGACAAACTGGCCAAAGCAACAAGAGATAGGTAAATATTTTTTTGTTAAAAAAATACCATAAAATACACATACTCTATTTATTTGTGATAAGATCAGATTTGCTTTCTCATTTCTTACTCTATATTGTACATCCAAAAAGTGGTTGATGGTTTTTATTTGCCAACTCATCTGGCTTGTTGATAATACATTCTTGTTCATAACAATAATAATAATAAGAAGAATAAAAATAAATCTACTGATTTCAGTTGTGATCAGATATCTTCTTTTACCTTACTAACAGTTCAAAATCTACAGAGATTTAGCAATGATATAAAATGAATGACAATTATTTCATATTTATCTAAATAAAAAATAGATAAATTTTGTATCAGATGACTAAATGACTTATTTCACCTATACACTAATTTTATGATATAGTCTACAGGGTTTTTAAAACATCCTGTAATTACAAATTGACTAATTCTGAAAAAAAAAAAAAACTAAACCATGTAGCATTGATCCATTCTCGATTTTACATTTACATTTCTTTAAACCAGCCTAAAGGGCACCCAAACCTACTGGTTTCTTATTAATATTAATTTCAGTGATATCTGATTCATAGATGGAGACACAGTAGTCCACATGGCTACTAACAACACCTTAACTTAGCAGATTCAGAGGAATCTACTAATACCAGTGTAGATGTATGCTCTATGTGTGTTGTCTGTGATTCCCTGATTACTAATCTGCATATTTCACTGTTTTGTTTTAGCTGCAAGACAACCATTGAGGCAATTCATGGCCTGATGTCTCAAGTCATTAAGGACAAACTCTTCAATCAAATAAACACATCTGCCAATTAAACCTGGACTATTAGCGGATTTAGATCTCGCTTGGAAATGTTTTCTTGTGCATGTCCAGCACTTATTGGTTTACTGTTTATCTGCTAGGGCTAGTAGTATTATCTGTGATTTTCCTCGGGAGACACTTTTTAAAAATTAAATTTCTTCTTTTGTCCTTGAAGTAACTAAGGAATAGGACTCAATCACATAATAAAAATACAATGCAAATTCTGTATGCGAGTGATTTATACTATTTAAACAAAATGCTACAATTTCATTTTATTCTGTGTTGTCATTAGTATTAGTAGTATTATTGTATTAGTATATCACAACTGGTAAAGTGAATAACTTATCTGGTGTATTAGGTGGATATTTTCTCCATAAATGTATTTCTTCATAATTATAGTGCAGTTTTCTTAAGGTGTGAGATACTGGACGCCTTTACTCCCTGGCTCTTTGCTCACATAGGACCTGTATTCTCCGGCAGCCCTAGGATTTTGATACACACTATGGTTACATTTAACGCACAGGCTGACCCAACAGCAGTCACTCAAGTGTAGCCTGTCATAGCATTACATAATGGAACAACAAACTCAAGCTTCTGCTCAGGCTCAAAGGGAATCTCTGCGGAGTCACTCCAGCACAGTCCAGCGGAGCGGCCAGCTCGTCAGGTTGTGTTGTTGCTGTGATGCAGCACAGAAACAGAAGCTGTACACACTGGAGTCTATTCACCCTACGTGTCTGCTCTCCATCGAAGCAGACACTCACCAAGTCTGCTTCTTTTTTCAGACAGCTACTTTGGCCTGGGTTTGTGTTGTTTCTTTTTTTATGGTATAGTAATGGTTAAATGTATATTTTTTATGTCATGTATGCAAAGGAGAGAATCCCAGCGGGGCAGTGGAGATACCTGTTTTTTCTCATGTGCATGAGCATTGGTACTACTTCAAATAATCCATCCATCCACCATTAGATTTACCCTGCTTATCCTTGAGGGTTGCTGGGATGCTGGAGCCTATCCTAGCAGACATGGGGCGAGAGATGGGTTACACCCTGGACAGCTCGCTACAGAGACCATTCAAGCTCACGTTCACACCTATGGGCAATTTAGAGTTGTCAGTTCACCTAACTGAGCCACCAGGAGAAAATCCAGAGCCTTTATTCTGTGTGGATACAGTGGTAACCACTGCACTACCATGCCATGCGCTAAAATGTATTCTGGTCATAATTGTGGTTTAGGAAAAGGAAACTTATTAAATTATGTTTAATGTAATTTAGGATTTTGAATGGGTTTGCTACACACATTCAGCTGAATAGCTCATGTTTTTGCCAGGTATTTAAATGCATTACATGGATGACTGTTACAGTGCAGACAAGTATTTAGAGTATGCACTTATAAAATTGTTTTACCTAGTGTTTGCTCTTTCAGGGTGATTTAAGAATCAGTGAAACATATTGAACTCGTTCGACATGTAAATATTGTGATTATCACCAGATGGACATTTGTATGCATGACTAAAGCCGAAATAGGAAAATTTATGTAAATTCTAATCAACTCAAACTGCAGACAGCCAAAAATCCATTACTCGTGTATTTTACTTTATTCTTTTAACATTTAGCAGTTTTCTGATTCCAAAGTGTGTTCCACATTACAAAGCATTCACAGATTGCAGAGGAATGTTTCTCCTTTGCTGTTCACATAAAAATAAAAAGGTGGACGTGCTGATTTGGCAATGACTGATATGAGAACAGCAGATTGACAGGGCTCATTAATAGCCAATAATATCTAGGCCCTATATAGCAAATGATCCCCAGTAGGATCAGGAGATGTTATGTTTGGTTTGGCTCTCAGAAAACTTAACCCCACATGTGTGGTACCGTGTTTATAAGCTGAATCTAGCTCAGAAAGCTGGAGGTGCTACACTTCCTCTCTGCCATATGCTCCTGCATAAGTACTGGTAAGTAACTCCCTTGCAGGAAACCAAGGTCACGACATGATATAGATTAACAATGCAGGGGTCACTGCAGAAGAGAGCTGTGGTCCTGATTTGGTGTGTTGCTCTGAAGATGGGCACCATGTCTTGGATAACTGTCATATCAGCTGCAAAGATGGAGCAAGTCAGAAAATATTAACTGCATGATGTTTTGCTGTATAAATTCAGTGCATATGATTTTTGTGTTGTTTTTTTTCTTACTTGATTATACTACTTATAATACAAAATACTTGTAATATTAATTTAAATTCCTGGAACATTGTAACTTTCTTGTCAAATGCATTTCTCTTGTATAATAGAGCAGAATTTGACTAGTCACTCCTATCTATCAAACCTTACCTAATATTTTGGTTAAATAATTTTTAAATTACTATTTAATAATTTTTATAACATTTGCTTCAGTGTAAATATAATACTTTCTTTGCTTTCTCACGCTTCATCGGTGTTGCACTAAATTATGTAACCCATGAAATTCAGTGGCGGACACGCTGCTACACTGGTTTCCATAGCAACGCAATGTCGCAAACAAAACAGCCTACCTTACCCGCGGATCTCTCTGAAACTTATTTAACGCTAATGTTAAGTTCTTATTTGAAGCTAGTGTTAAATGAGTTAAACTAGCTCACATTTCAAAACTCGCTGCCGACCCCGAAAGGTAGGTAGAGTTTAATTTCACCGTAATTAGCATGGCTACGCTTTGGTGTTTTACGGTAGCTTTTAAGCTAGCAATTCATGTAAGTTGGCTTAACGTTAACAGTTGTTTCGATTTAGTAATTCACAATTCACTATTACTCTTAAACTGTGTCGTACCGATCTGTGCCTCGTCTCCTATAACCTTGGCCTGATGCATTGAGCTCAATTGTGGAGTAACGTTAAACCTGCTGTCAAGTCCCCCTGTCCACCACTAACAGCTAGCTAACCTATACTTTATGAACACTAACCGCTTTAACGCTAGCAGCAGGTGATGTATAGCTTGCTAATAATGCCCATTTGCAAAGTAAAATCAAAGGGCAAAATCCCATGCCTCAATGTCAGGTCAAGCTATAAAGCAGCCCCATGGGTACTGAATATAAAGAAGTAAGCCGAGGTCTGCTCAGACTGCTTGGGGAATTGACCACAACTCTAATTACAACACAAATTGAGTGGTCACCCAACCTTTGGCCTCCTACCATGTTTCCTGGAGAGTTAGGTTTTTTTTTTCGTGCATTAGCCCTAATTGTGAATTGACAATTGAGTTTTAGGTCATTTAAAGTTATCTTCAAGGTTAATCCTTGCTTGTCTGTCGTGTGTTATTACAAACGCAGCAGTAATTTGGCATTAGTAAATAGGTAACTGGGTGGAACATGTGTTTGCCTGTTAATGTCTTTTTCAGCTCATCTGTGTCTACCTTTCCTCCAAACAGACAGCTCCAGTCACTGCTGTGGACTGAATGCTTGGCTGAAGTTGAAAAGCATACCCTCTGAAGCAGTGTGTGTGACGGGCCATCATGGTACGTCTGACTATAGATCTGATTGCTAAATCTAGAAACCACTTCAAAAAGAAAAAGGGTCTCTCCTTTCCAGAGTACCTAAAAACTCTCACCCACCTCCACTTTTCTGGCAAAAATATTGAGGATATTGTAAGTACTCCTTATTAATGCTGACATCTTAATGCTTTGATTATATTACATTTGTATGCCTAACTTTTTGATTTTATTTTCAGGGTGATCTCTCCATGTGTAGAAACCTTACTGTTCTTTACCTGTATGACAATCAGATCACACACATTTGCAACCTTGGTTTTGCCTCCAACCTCACCCATCTCTATATACAGAACAACAACATCACTCATATAGACAATCTTTCTAATCTGCAGAAGCTCTCCAAACTGTAAGTGTGTACTTTAGCAGATTTTTGAGTTGTGATAGTCACTTCGAGTCTTAGGTTTTTATAAATGTGTGTGTTTTTTCTTCTGCGCAGGTATCTTGGTGGAAACAAAATTGCGGTAGTCGAGGGCTTGGAGCAGCTCAGTGAACTCAAAGAGCTTCATATGGAGAATCAGAGGCTGGCACCAGGGGAAAAGTTGCTCTTTGACCCCAGGACTCTAGCCTCAGTTGCTGTATGACCTATTTTTGTGCAGTCCACCACAATACACTACACTCCCTGATTAATTTGAGCTTTCTATATTTGAAATGGTGTTTTTTTTGTAACAATCCAAAGGTCTAACAAAAGGCTTATTTTTTGTTTTTATACACAAGGATATGTGTGTGCAACCTGGTAGGTTATCACATCAAGTGTAAAAGATCTCAAATTTGTCAGAGGCAAGTGATCCATGTAAAAGCAGTATTGTGCTGGGTTTGATGATGTCAAAGAGACCTCTGTTACTCTGTATGGTCTGACAAATCAGTTACGTCTGTTTACTTAATTTACTGCTGAGGCCATGGATAAACACACCTAAAGTCTCAGCTTCTTGTTTGTTTGGCTAATTAAAAAAATTGCTGTGCAAATTTAAAGAGTTGCAGCTTTTTATAAATGTTCCGTTACAGAACTTCAAACCAAACCATCTAGAGTTTGATTTGGTCACGATGCCTTCTTCATAGGAAAGGTACATATAAAAACATAAAAATACATATTTATTTGAGCACACTCGATAGTTCTGCAATTAGCTTATTAAAAACTAAAAAGAAATGCTGTGATAAGAATGTTTTTGAAGACAATAGCTTTTTCTTTTAAGTTTATGTAAATGTATGTTGTATTTATGCCTTTTTCTTTAAAGTTGTATAACTTGTTACTGTCCATTTGTTTTTCTATTATCTGTGAAATTAACTCTTATTTCTGCATGACGTTGAATTCTTTCCACAGGAGTCTCTATGTGTCTTAAATATCAATAACAACAACATTGATGACATAAGGGACATGACTGTGCTGAAGGAGCTCCAGCACTTTTCTGCTGCTGACAACAAATTGCACAATATGGAGGTAAATATAATTACACCAGATGTTTTTTATGTTTTTTTCTCTAATGTGACAGAAGTACATACTGAACGCATACATACATACTGAATCTTGTACGTTGTGCAGTCACAGTAAATGGTACCATAGCACACACAACTTATTAAAGTCAACATACCATAAAGTAGTTGATCAGTTTAGCATTAACATTGTTCTGTAGCTCTCTGAAGTGATGTGTGAACTAATATGGAGAACAGTTCTAAAGACCTAAATCCTGCAAATCCTGCCATAGGTTCCCAGTCTCCATGGCTCGCACAGGGTCAGAATTATTCAACGAATCAGTGTCCCCTGGGACTTTTCTTGCTGACAGCTTAAACAAGCACAAGTTTCTCTCGTTCCTTGGGAGGCTGATTTTTCCTCCCTGCTTAAGAATCTTCTATTTGATACTCTAAACCACCAGTACTTAACTTTATGAGATTCATCTGAGGCAGAGATATGATTTATGTTCCCTGACTTCCTTGAAACATGGCTTGTTTTTGAGACCGCTCTCTCATGGCAGCAGTTTTTCTGTTTGAAATGATTAACTGAAAGGTTTGATGACTTAATTAAAAATAGCCTAATTCTTCTTTCTTATTGTCATCTAACTCCAAGTTGACGCGCTTATAATGGACTACACTGCTAAGGCTCCTTTAATACATTTTCTTTTGAGAATGTTGATGCAGGTAATTGTTGTACATGTGTCATTTTTAGGAGATATCTCCTATAATTTATACAACCCGCCTGCCACTATTGATTCTGCTAAGACAGCACTCCAAAGGATCAAAACCTTCTTCTGCACCATTTGGTCAGAATTCAGAGGAAACATTATGGATTTTTAAAATAGATTATGACAGGCAGTCAGCCCGGGTGACAAATGGGGAGCATCTTCTGAGGCCGTTAGCTGTGTGCAGGGCAGAGAGGACAGGGGAATCGAAGTCCCGGTCAAATACAGGTTCATAACAGGCCTATCATTAGACCAGGCGAGAGAAGCAGCCAGGCTCAGTGAGTATCCAGCCTTTGCTGTTCTCTACGCCCCCGCGTGGGGGGCAATTTGGCGCTGGGCTGCTCTTCGGTGAGGGCCTTCTGAGTGACGGCCCTGACATGTTCATTTATCAAAGCCTGGGAGCGCGCGGTGCTCAGGGGTCCCCTCTGAACTGATTGCAGCACGAGCTGGAAAAGTGGAAGCGCTTTGGCCAAGACAGGAAGGCAATGAACAATCAGAGCGTGTCCAGAGAGTATTCATATTTCCAGGCTTGGATTAATGTGCCTTTAGATAAACATACAACTGCAGGCAACTCGCTGGAGGAGCCAGTCTCACACTGCCTCAGGAGAAAACATGACACCGGCGACACTGTTTATTAAAATAGACTGATGTGTTGTTTATGCACTCTCTACTGGCCCTTGTACTTCATATTACCATTCACATATACGTCTACTTTTTGTTGTTTGTCCCGGATTAGTAATCATATCATAAATATGCATCATATTTGTTTACAAGGAAGCTGTCCTTTGTTTCTGTTTAGCATTAGAGACACTGTATTGCCAGTTTGCAACATTGGCCGATAAAATGAAAATACGTCGTAGGTAAAGTTTCTTGTTCTGTGTATTTTCAGGAGTTAGAAGATGTATTCAGCCACTGGCCTCTGTTGGTTCAAATGGACTTGAGTGGAAACCCTGTGTGTAAAAAAACAAAGTACAGAGACTGTCTGATTACCGTGTGCAAAAGTCTTGGTAAATTATTATTAATTTTCTTGCACTTGGTTACACATCATTGCTTTGTCTTACCTACACTAATATTTAAAACATCCCTTTATTATGACATATAAAATACACGGTTTATATTTCAGTATTTTATTAGATTTTTTTATTTTTACAGAAGTTCTTGATGGGAGGGAAATTAACGACTTAACCCGACAGTTCCTTATTAACTGGAAAGCATCCAAAGAGGCCAAAAAGAATAAAAATAACAAACACATGCTGCCCAGACCCTTGATCCCATATCCTATAACAAGTAAGTCACTAAATTCTGTAATGTACAGTAAATGCTGAAACATCTTTGTACACGTTATCATTATTAGCCCCTCAATATGTCTCATGGGATCAGGTATATTTTCATAAATTAAGAAATTTCTTACAGTCATATTCACTAGTATTTGTTACTTCATGGTCACAATTTGGGTTTAGTTACATGTATGGATTAATTAAGTGCATTTGAATAGCCACAATATTGAAAAAGTCACATTATCATGGTATTTCATTTTTTCAATAAAATGTTACATCTGTTAAAAATTATTTTTAACACTCTAAATATTTTCTGATATCGTGATATTTATCATTTAGTTCTTCTTTATACTGAGTGGATTTTTACACATTTGAATGTGTATATGTATTCAACACTGACTTTGTTTGTATTCCAGATGATTTTAACACGAGCCAGGGTCCACATACGGGTCACATCTACAACCACGCCAGCAAGCAGAGGTGGAAGCCGCAGCACTTTCTCAGGTCCAGTATTGTAATTAAAACCGATCTCAGCTACACATTTTAATTGCATCCATTGTAAAATTAACTGTAGACATTGCAGACAAATTCTCAGTGTTAGATCATTTCTGCTGAACAACCAGCTGCCACACATATTTTTATGATGAAATGTACTAATCATGACCGATGACAAATAAAATAAATTTGATCTCACCCCACATTCTGATCCATCTTACAGTTCTCTCCAAAATCAAGAAGAAATGTTTTAAATTAGTTTTACTGCAAAGTGCTATTAGTCACTAGAATTCTCTCATTCTTCCTTCTTTACAAATTACTTTCTATTTTGCGATCATTCTTTCTCAGTTAACATTGCTGTAGTTGTGCCATCAATCTTTGCTGAACCTTTACTAATTTTTAGAACACAGTAATTGTATAAGAAAATATCTTTGAATGGTGACCCATAAATATTTTCTCTCTTTTCTCTGATCTCACAGGGCTCAAACATTTCAAAAGCCTATAAGTGGACTCCCAGCAGCCATCTGCAGTGGTGTGGATGCTTAAGACAAACCCACTGGGCCATAAACAGCTTTGTTTAGACACCTTGGTCATAATAGCTGCGGCTCTTTCACCCTTAAAAGGTTGAGCAAAGCGGAGAAAACTGTGATAACCCAGCTCTTCAGAGTCACTGCAGTATCCTTGACCTTGAGGATTATTTAGTCTGCCTTAACTGTTTAAAAAAAAAACAACATTTTTATGGTCACACATTTGTTCAAGTGTAAAATAAATTGGTCATTATGATAATTAGATGTGGATTTCTATAAATTAGTTTAAAAAGATGAAATGTGTAAAAAATAAAATAAAACATTGAAAGAATGGTTTGCACAATTTATTTTCCTTCGGTTTTACAGCTGGCTCATTTCTAATAAAACAATTGGGATATGGAGATATAAATAATCTATCTAACTCAAACTGTTACTTGCTGATAGATCTACATTTTCTATGATGTATGTAATTTTTCTTCTGCGTACATTTCGGCAAATAATTGAACCACAAGATGCAAAGTGGCACAATCTAAATGAGCACTTTGCCCTATTATTACAAGGCTTTACTTTATCCAAAGCAAACAACATATGCTTCTATTCAAACAACTGTGATAAATGATTCAGTCCACTTTTATAGCAAATACTGTAACAATGCGGATGTATTTATTGTCAGCATTGTTACTAAGTGTTTGAATGAGTTTTAGGAGCCACGTGGGTGTGTAACCCCTGAAAGATACAGAGTAATTAGGGAAACAAGCTTACTTAACCTTCTTTTACTTTGCCTTATAATTAGAGGCCCGAAGCAATACTGTTACTCCATCCCTAAAAAAACAATGTTTATTAAGAACAGTCCGAGGATATACATATTATGAATAATTCCTTTCATTAATTTGCCGACATCTTCGTTTGGAGCCTTGGAAATCAGAGTGATTAATTTATGAGTCTCGCAAGAATTTCCTCAATGCCTGCCTGTTGATTGCACCGCTGGAGTTTATTTATTAGCTGTTCCAATGAGCTTGCAACTCAAGTCACCCTGGCAATTAGTCAAATGTTTTGCATATCACCTTACACTTGTCAGCTTGTCTTCATGGTCTGTTGCAAATAACGTTTTGATAGACTCGCCTTTATTTTTGACCGCGACGAGCACATTTTTTAGGTAATTTTGACGAAATGTCTTCCCGTTCCCAGTTTTTGATAGGCTTATAAAGAAAATACAGTGTCGGGTTCGTAGCCAATTACAGTTGGCTGTGGCCTATCGCATATCAGTTAAAGGAAAAACGAGTCCTGCCTCTGGCGTTGAAAACGAGTCTCTGCTGCCCTCAGACAGAAATAAGTTAGGAAAGGGAAAGGAGCAGTCTTCTCCGCAGCGAGGGAGTGTTATGGGGAGTGTGATTAATTACGTCTGAGTGAAATACTTGTCCACCACTTTGTCCGTCCAATAAATTGAGACGTTTACGCACACAGGTGAAGTTTTGGATGCGCGTCCACGGACAGCTGCGCACCTTCTCCGCAGACGAACCGTTTTACAAGGATAATTTGGACGTGAACTGGGACGATACTACACTGAAGATTAGATTCTCTGTCCTTTCGAAGACCTTGGATTGCCTTCATGTCGTTTTCCAATTTAGCACCTTGGAGAAAAACCAGAGGTAAACCCCAGATCAGACCACCAAGCAGGAACTGCTGTCATGAGTTTGTACACTTGTGAAACAGTCTACCAGGCAGGGACTTTATTTCTACTGCCAGATATTTAGACATGTCACTGACAATCAGCACAGATTGTGGTGTCTTTAGTACAACCGTGGAAAGCTGTCATTTGTATTTTTAAGCTTTGTTTGTTAGGCTCTAGGCTAGGAGTGCGCTGTCTGCGTGCTGTGCAGGACTGCAATTTAACAAACATTTTAAATAAGGAGGTCGGAGAACTTAAGCAAGGGTTTAATAAATAATGCAAAGGCAAAAACTTGTATTATACATCGTAATTTAAGCTAAAAATAGCACCATGTAGACTACAATAAATAATAAGTGGTCTCTAAAATATTTGAACTTTCAAAACTGACCAGGTTAAACTGCTTACATTAACTTCTTCATCTGTCTAATAAACTTCTTCAGGTCTGTAAGTGCACTCCGATGGTTGGAAGACAGACACTGCGAATGGACAGCGGCAATTGCTCCGGGGCGGTGGTGGATGACAGCCCTGCATCCAGCCCGAGCTCTAGTCCCAGTCCAGACGGTCGTCGTCGGGAGCTCCAGCGGACTAGAGTGCTTCAGACCGGCGGGCTCGGCGGCAGAGGACGCCCGGCAGCAGCTAATGCAGCGCG
>OMLM01014803.1:0-10375 GCA_900302695.1 Helostoma temminkii | reverse complement strand
GGAGAGAAGCCGAGTGCAAACCCTGAGAAACGCTTTCCTGGAGCTACAAAGGACTTTGCCGTCAGTGCCGCCGGACACCAAGCTGTCCAAACTCGACGTGCTGATACTGGCCACCACCTATATTGCCCATTTGACTCGAACACTTCAAGAGGAAGGCACGGAGGAGGGAGAGAGCACAAAACAAACAGAGGCGTTACAGTCTCTGAAAGGTGAAGGATACCTGCACCCAGTGAAGGTCAGTTATAATAATATTAATAATAATAATGCGATATTTGAGTGTTGCATTATTTTGATAAGCAATTCCTGAACGAAATTTATTGGCATACTGTAAATCTACACTTTAAAATCTCTACTTATTTTTAATACAGTGATAAGTTAACTTTTTTACTGATAACCAAATTTTGAAAGCATGCAACATCATCTTCAGCCGCCTTTGGGCATATTTTCGAGTTGTTAACAATCTAAATGCTTTTGCAGAAATGGCCGATGCGATCCAGACTGTACGTCGGAGCAACCGGACAGTTCCTGAACACCACAAATCCGTCAGATTCAGAGAACCAAGGCCCCTCATCGTCCACATCCCAGTAACAGGCTTAAAACTATTTCATATTTGCATGAATTCATGCTGTCTTCTGTGACAGCAGCATGTGCTTTATGATTGTAGGATTTCACTTCAGCTAAGCCCTACGGGAAGACAGTGTAAATTAATATATTATGTGAATTTTATTGTATAAATTTTTGAATATACACTTTTTTTCTGTTGTTGTCTTGACTAATGTTGTTTTGCCCGGCATTGTGCAGTTCCATACATGTCCCAGGTATGATATTTGTAGAAATTCCGTGGGGTATGTGCCCGTCATGCTTGAGGTGTGCACTTTTAGTTGAAACATTTGCACTAAATGCATGTGTGAATAACTTAACATCTGTCATGTGAAGTGGTCTGTCACGGTCAACAATGGGGACTCTTCATCCCATGTTCCATCTTATTTTCACATGCGTAGTTGTAAATGTGTTTGTGAATAAATGACTTCGGTGAAAGAAGACGAGTCTCCTTAAGTTTTTACGGTGATGCAAAAATGTCCCATTTCAGCTTATGTGGGAAAACAAAAAGAAAACGTAAAATAACACATGGGGAACGTGTTATTGTGGCAGCTATTTATTTATTTATCCAACACTGATCATATGTTATTTGACAGTCGCTGTACTCTGTAACATTTATAATTAAAATTTAAATTCAGCTATGGTGTTTGTTTATGGTTTATATTAGATCTTAATCGTTCTCATCAATGTGTTGTCGTGACCCAGCACTGGTTTATTTACACATCCCAAATGGGTCAAAAGAACCTTTTATACTTTTATTACTGGGTATCCTGAAGCCAGTATTGTTTAGGTAGAGGCAGTTTTAGCACAGGGCTTTGTCATGGGACGGTAGCACAATTACGGTATCGTACAAAAATTATTAAAATTATTAATGTAAATTTTAATACTGGGATATTTCAGCTGTGCGACTATCAACGTGTATGTTAATGAAAGCAACTAATAATATGTACAGATGTGTAAATAATAATAATACGACAACATTTCATATACAATTAAACTGCTTTCGTTTAGTCACTTCTTTATTGTCTTAATTTTGTTGGAGGCCACTAATGGATCTGATTATAGAGTAAAATACGGGAATCACATGTTAATAGTAATCCATAGCATGTGTTTATTTTAGCCATCCTGAAGGAAATCAGTGAGGTATAAAAATGATCACTGAAGGTATGAAGAGCCGTGTTTGTTTTATCTGCGGTGAGCTCAATAAAATAAGCAGAATTCCTACTGCAGGTCACAAACTGACCTCTAATCTGCTGGTTTTGTGTAATAAAATGAAGAGATGATTTTCATTATTGTACCCATATATGCGTTATGAGAGCTCTCTTCATGTATCTACGACTGTGAGTAATAAATGAGGGTCTGTAGGCGCTGACAGTATAATTATCGCTCAGCTGCGCTCATCCTGTGCTGCAGTGCGCAGCTCTGTGGCGCATGACAGACCGGAAGCTCTTCCTCTTGTCTGGAGACACCGCGCTGTGCAGACGTGTGGTCCTCACGTCTGGACTGACTGAGCATTTCCAAAAGATCAATCTTCAGTATGTAGGTAAGTAATCAGGGGATGAGTGGGTACGTTTATAAAACTTAAAATGTTTCAGTTCGAAGACGTGTTTTCAAGCTGTTTTGAAACTAGCGTCAGCTCTTGAACACGGTCAGCGGTACTTAGCATGAGATAAGCTAGTTAGCATCTCGGCCACGTGGGTGAACTAAGAGCAGCCTAACGTTTAAGTTTACACTGTGGTCTTATAGTACCATAAGTACTTGCAGTATTATCAGTATAAGTTTTTGTATAGTGTATCTAGTACGTGTGAGTATCTCAAGTTATTGCGCGTACGTGTCTCTCCGTTCACGTTAAATCAGGATGTAACGTTGGCCTCACAACGCACATGGTTTGCATGAAAATGTAATGCTGAGTTTTCTAACACTGATGGGCTCGATTCAGCCTATAAGTACGTCTGAGACATAGTTTTGTTGAAGCATATACGTGCAAAGTTAGCTGAAAATCTGCTTCGCTGTCACACACGCAACCTGACCCAGCAGTAACGTTATTGGTATCGACGCCTCATTGTGGATCGGTCTCATCCCAAAAGTGATGCAATAAATCACTTTTAGACACATCACAAGTAAAGACGCCCACTGTGTCATTCAGATTTTCGCCGCAATGTCCAAATCTAGTTTTGTCCAAAGGAGGTCTGCAGAAGAGCGGCTGGTCAGGGAATTGCCCTCTCCCATTATTTTACTGTGGAAAGGCATTATGGTCCCAACTGAGGACCTAAGGTCATGGCAGAAGTCGTGACCTCCTGTTGAACCTGTCCTCAGACCTTGCTCCCAAGCTGTGTTACATTGTACCCCTTGACCTGTGGGTGATCAGTCATCTCTCCTCACCATATTGACTATCCCTTCAGTACGTTTTATTCATGCGACCTAAAAATCAATACATCATGGCTGACATGTATTTGTGGGATTTAGTTTGTGTGACAGAGTTGTACAGAGATTATAATAATGGACACTGATACTCTGAGTGGCCTCACCTTAGATGTCAGGGCACCACTGCAAACTACAGGCAGCCATATGTCATATACATTCACTAAAGGTTACCATCTTTAGGTTATTATGTGCTTCAGATTATAGGACAGTTCTGCTGCTTGAATAATCATTTTACTTATTATTTTTTCACCCATTAGGTGGTGGCAGTGACCGAGTTAGTGCAATTGGCTCTGACAGGACTTGTTCTACAAAAGTGGTTGTTTGTAATTTTTTTTTTTGAGAGTTCATCCTGTTATTTCTTTTTTAATCCTCCAGCTGCTTTCCAGTCATTCCTTGGTCACAGAATATGCACCAGACATAATCTTCTGTCTCCTGTGCTGATCAGAACGTGAGTGTGCTACAGTATTTTCTTTAAGCTGCTGAAAGATTTTGCTGCAAGTTTTATATACTTTCAGTTTACCTGTCAGAGTCACAGAGTGAGACTAACTAAAGAAACATACTTTCAAATAATCTGTTTCGTATGAGTGATACGAAGCTGTGTCAAGTCCTAGATCACTTTCTAAACTCTGAGCACTAGGTGCTCCTGCAGCTGGAATAGTGATGAGCTCACATTTTCGCCGTTTACCCATCAGACAACACAGTGGTGAGGTTGTGACTACTGAATTACCAGCTGCAACCTTAGTTTTCTCAGTTTACTGCACAGTTGTCTTATTGATCAGGACTTGATATTCCCAATCTTATAACAACATTATCTTGATGTATCATGTATGTGTCATGTAATTCAATTGTGGAGCCTAAAACTAAAACGTTTTTTATATTTAACAGATGAGCAGTAGCAGTACTGGACATTAAAATCAGTTTTACATCATTCTTTGTAAGTATCACAGTCTTTATAGATGTGTTTTGCATTGGAACTGACTACATTTGATTTGGTTTATCATATTATTTAGTAATGATGAGTTCACATTTTCGCCGTTTACCCATCAGACCAAAATGGGCTGCTGATAATGTGACTAACTGAACTAAAACATTCAATTCGTAAAACCATATGAATCACTGTTTTTTTTCACTTGAACTGATTTGACATTTATTTATTTATTGTAAAGGTTATGGAGCCAGCAGACTGAGGAGGCAGTCATTTGAAAAGGTAAGTATAGACCCCAGGACTTATTACTGCTACTTAGATGCTGAGATCACCTTTTAAGCTTGTCGTTTTACAAAAGGGAATATTGCCTTCAATGTCTTTGTCCTCCTCCAGTTCAGCCTTTTCTGAATGTTTTCCATGCCTTTTTACTGTGTTGTTTACTGTGAGCTGGAATATCACCTTTTAACTGAAACCTGACCTATTGTATTTGAAAATAAAAGTTGTCTAGTTAAAAAAAGTGACTCTTGAATGTGTTTCCTTATCTTTTAACGTACGTTGTATGAGATGTTTGGAAACTGAGCTTGATTACTGCACCTGAAGGTATGATTTACTATCGCTATAAAATTTTAAGGCCTTTCTGTTCTTACTGACAATCTGCAACCATTAAGGCATGATAAAAAAAATCTGTCATCAATATGATACATATTAAATTGCCTACCTTTTGTTTTTGAAACTTTATATTTCTACTCCTCTGTGATATAAGTGCTTGCTCCTGGTGCATAGGTGTAAATGAAGCGTAGGATATTCTGATGGAGTTCGTCTAGGGTCACGTCTCTCCTGTACAAATCATCAACATCTCCCAGGTCACAGGGAAACACTGAGTCAGGTGGAATAACAAGAGCAGAAGCCCCTGGAGGAAGAGGGAGACATTTCTTTGGAAAGAAAATTGCAGCTCTGCTGTCAACCTACATCATATTTAAGCTATTGTATTACTAGCACCAGTATCAAAAGCTACAAGTACTTAATTCAATCAACTGGGTTATTGAGAGCTACCATGCTTGAGAGTGACTGAGTTTTCACAAAGCAGCACAGCAATCACAGCGTCTTCCTCCAGTACTTGTGTTCTGAGACACAGCTTGCAGTGGGCCTCAGCCAGAGAGATCCTGAAAAAAAGTTTAAGTTAAACTTTTTATTTAAACTCTTTTCATTACTAAACAGGAGCAATTTGTTGAACACCAGTACAGGACATGTAAATGTTCTGAGTTTTTTTTTTTTTCCTGCAGTTAAAACAAGATTTATTTATTCTAGTTTCAGTTCCATAAAATGTCACCACAGTGAAAAGGATTTGTAAACATTTGTCATAACCAAATGAAAAATAGTGGGGATGGTATGGCTGGGTAATAGTTTGCCACCTAGTGGACGATGGTGACATTACACTAGTTAGTAACTCATGACCTTCATTGGGAATGTATGGTAATATGAAGTATTTCAAATACAATATTAAAAGAGCAATTATTCCTTCTAATTTAGCAGAGTGCTTACAGTAGCTTGATAGAGGCCACAGACATCTTGACACCCTGACTTTGTGTTCGGACTCGACGGCTGGCCATGTAATAACCATGGAGAAGTTTCTCTGCTCCATGACTAAGCTCTACTTGTAAACTTCGTGCATGGGCTACCAGCTGCAGGACACAAAACAATTGCTATTTAAGCTGCACATATAAACACAACAGTCTGCATAGCAGAATGAGGGAGAGGTGTGTTGGCAGAAAATTCCAGCCCATAGATAAAGCCTAAGTAAGACTGTATGCTGGAGGTAAAATCCATTTAGTGCATTTTATAAAAACAAAATAATACAAAGGACATGGTAGGAAAAGTATGTGGACCTCTAGGTATTGTTCTGTAGAAAAATTCCAGCAAGATGTGTACAGAGGCTCTTCAGGCTGTACTGCCTGCTGGAGGGTGTGGATGGCCTGGGCAAGCAGGGTTTGCTCTCCTTTCACATCCCTGCACTGGATGAGCAGGCCAAAGGCATCTGCCAGCTGAACTGGTATGGAACCCATTTCCTGCTCACAATAAAAGACTAGACATCACAAAGCTGTTGAATGTTCTGTTTTCAAAATGGCAACCTGATGTGATTATGATATTCTTGAGGCTATCTGCCTTTAAGTCACAAACATTATGTATAGCGTCTCTGAAACATCTGTTTGACAGGTTTCTTGAAATACTGTTAAATACTGTACTGCTAAACAAAGCATGTATTATTCTCGGCAGTTTTGCCGAGAAGCCAACTCTAGGCAGGGCAGCAAGAATATTGACTCAGTTTCCTGTTTGCTTGTATTAACTACAGATATCACAGTTGAATGAGATCTGCCCTTTTTTTAATTCAAAGCAATGAAAACAAAAGTTGCACTGAAATAAGGCAGAATCTCAGACCACTTAGTGCACAGTCAGAACATGCCTTGAGTGAGCTATACAATGGTAATGGAACATCAAAGTGTGATTGGACTCACTGCTGTACCCAGAATGTCACAGTCTGCCCTTCCAGACCGTCGAGATGTATCTGTGAGGGCCCAGAAGCTGCATTGTACAGGGAAGGAAAGCTGCTGGTCAGCATCCTCACCATATTTCTTGCCTGGGATGAACACAGACACTGCACGGCTTTCTAAAACTGACATTTCACATAAGAAAAGTACAGTATATCATTCAGGAAGTTTACAGCCGAAGGAATGTTCAGCTTTTACCTAATGTCATAATTTACTGGTGCTATACCTGACTGAATGGCATCCAGCCTGTCTTTTTTGTAACAGCCAAGATCTCCCAACATGCAAATCCCCCCTGTGGCTAGAAGGGCAGAACCGGCATGGACGTTAGCAGTGCCTGTTCCATGTTCATCCCGGGACAGAGATGCAAACATCTCCCCTGAAGCCTGGTGCCTGACCCCACGGCATGCCAAACTCAAGCTGTACGCCATTAGTCTAACGCATACAAACACAATGATTAAAGATTAAATCACTATGCACTATGTTAAGTAATTCTGATCACACAGTGTTCCTTTACCTGTCTACAATCAGAGGGTCAGCACTAGCAACTAAAAGATCCAAGCTGTGAAATGTATCTTTTGCATCTGCTCTGGTTTGCACCAAGCTTAGAAGCACAGCCAACTTTAGCGTGCTGTACAAGCCTGGAGGAGCCACATCCAACCCAAAACAGTGAGCTACAATGGCAGCGAACCTCCAGGGAAAAGAGGCTGTGGCCTTCAGCAGCTCCTGGAAGCTGCCACAGACTTTAAAGGGATCTGGAGGTGAAGTTGTATCAATGTGGTAATAAGGCACACGTTTGCACATACAATATGTTAATAATATTGACATGTATTAGTTAACAATATGTCATGCACAGATTCACATGCAGTATGCAGGGACTTCTGTAGAGTTGAACAAATATTTAACATGAGATCACTTGCTGCCTTACACTCTGGCTCCCACAGTTGGACGGCATTTGCCTCTACACTACAGGTAATGTTGGGCCACTGGTGCACATGAGCAGGAATGCCTAACACCCTGTAGATTCGACCGATTCTCATCGAGTTACACAGCTCATCTATGTGAACAGGAGAAACAAAGCAATAACACTCAAAGAGGTTGTTCTACACTGCCTGGTGATTATTGAAGAGACATGCATGCTACCTACAAACCACTGCCAAGAGAAACAGAGTGAGGCCTGTAGAACAAAGATTTCTCTGTGTGCAAATTGCACAGCCAGCTAATGAGTGATCCTTGCTCTTTTTAACATATATGTTTAGTAACAGAAACCCAGTGTATTGAATTCCTCCATAAAACTAGGTCAACAGAATATGGTAATCCTGGTGCTGAGATTTGTTAAGCTCTCAGGGGTACTAGTTGGACAATGTTATTAGAGGGGACAGAAACACTTAATATCCCTCCACGAGGCACTGTGCCTGGCCGGCTGTACAAATGTCTATTTATTTGAACTCTCCCCCACTAGGTTTGTGTTCCAAAGTGAGGCTCATCTAGAAAGCCAGAGAAAATTAATGACAAACTTCAATACATCTGACTGTATGTAAATATAAGCTATTGCAACCACATTATTTAACACTGGGAGTGAAAATAATGGATGAGAAGATTTTACAAACAAATAACTTTCTAACTTTGAAGATATTAATCTACAGCCCAGCGCACCATATAAGACGTTGAAAAGCAAATGCCTTTTTAATCTCAAAGCCTTCATGTGTTTTATACCATGTAAAGACATGCCTCACAGGACAAGACCAGTTACACATTAGAAACTCTGAACCAGGCCACGTCTGCAGTAGCAGCATTCTGACATTGATAACACTCTTGCATCTAAAACTTTAGATGACTCATAGGGCAGGGCCATCATTTCATACGTGTATGTTTAAGTTGAAAAATAATGTAGCTCAGACTCTTAGGTGTGACGGTCATACAACACTAGTGAGAAATGTTTACTTAGGACGTTTTTGGAGTCATTCTTCTGTTGTACAGCTACTCAGCTACTCTAGATTTAAAGACTTAAAGATGCCAAAATACAAAAACAGATGAGCAGTGTAAATCTGGTGTGAAATTGCCCACCTACCTCTGAGAAACAGTGTGACAGATTGATATCTGAGTGAGCTTTGCTGATGGGCTGTTAAAACATCCAGTGCTTTGACATGGATCAGCTCCACAAGTTGTTTGTCTGTCAAAGACACATTTGCACACATATAGAATATAACAATGCAGTAGTACTATCCTACACCACCCAGTAACCAACTCTATTAGGGTCCTCTGTGTCACCTCCCAAAACTCTGAACTTCACATCCTCCTTCAGTTGGGAGCTGCAGATCATGCAGCTGAAGTCGCTTCTCACAGTAGCTGATTCTGTGGCACCAGGTGCATGAACTCGGATGTGGTGGAACCCTAGAGCCAGCGTGACGACAATGTAATCAAATGTGATTCTACTGAGTGTGGTACATCTTTACAAAAGTTAAAAACAAAAAAAACCAAAACATTTTCTCTTTTCTACCTGTAGAACACGGGCAGTCATCATTACTGCAGAGGAACCTGGCCCCTTGTGTGTATTTTGTGACCCTTGTAATGGCAATGACCAGGCCTTCCATGGAGACAGGTCTCATGGGACTATATACCTGAGGATATCTACACAGATCCAGCGTGTACTCAGGGAATGGAGGCAGGTGTGTCAACTTCAGAATTACATTTACCTCAAGAAAAGAACAACCACATTGTTACAAGACTGAGTAAATAATCCATTCTCTGTTGTTCAAGTTTATTGAGATATATCAACATGATAATAATAATACTTAAGCTAAACACAGTGACCAAAGTGAAGACACAGATATAACGTCACTGTTTTTTCATACCTGACTCTCTGTGTGTATTTTTTCAACCAGTGAAAGTGTATTTATGGCCAGGAAGCAAACCTAAATGAAGCAATTGTCAAATGTCGTTAATAAATCAGAAACTTAACATTTCATTTTAGATATCACTGGCTGCTCTTACAGATTGAAACAAGCCTGTTGCTCTTAGAGGGTCATGCAGAACACAGTCACCCAGCACAGGATCCATCTCTATTACATCAGAGGGATTCACACTGATACAAAACCTGTATACTGCTTCAATCTGTTGTGGGTCTGAAAAAGAAAATTAGCAACGTTGACATTCTCGAAATGAAAATGAAACTTTTTCAGCTCTCGTTGCTACTAGATCAGTCGACAACTGGGTTGCTAACATCGTTAGCTAGCTAACTAGCTTAACTGTTATTTAGCCTAGCTAGTCCTAAAAGGAGCCTAACATACCGTTATATCGTTCGCAGTCTTCGACCAGTTTCTGAAGGCCCCCACTTCTGTCTAAATAGACGAGGACGGATTCTTTTAACGACACCACGTCAGCCATTATCGTTTACTGCTAACAAAACCAAGCACTGCTACATTTAGTCCAGTATTTCAAGGTTTAGCGTTAACTAGCAAGTTAGCCAACAGGTTGCATTAGCGTCATAGGTCCATCCCCGTTGCCACGGTAACTGTTCGGCAACGATAACGTTTCAGTTATTACAACAACAGCAACGATAACTGAATTAAAAGTATCACAAAGTGTATATAACAAAATACATTATTACTATAAAATACAAAGTCACTGTCAGATTCAGATTTGATTTTTTTATTCTAGTACAGGTCTAATAAATCGCCAGGTGAAGCAAAGCGTGGTGGATTCTTAATTGCTGCAATTATGAATAAACGTGTTAAGGCATATCATGGCAAAACATTAAACACAATTGAATAAAAAAAGATCCACTCAGTTCTCAAGACTGGTAAGTAGCTGCAAAAGTAGACGAGCTATGTTTACAAATGTGACCTACAAACCTTTATGTTTTATTCAGTCTGTCTGTCAG
>OMLM01014802.1:0-12500 GCA_900302695.1 Helostoma temminkii | reverse complement strand
CTTCGGCAGCTGATGAGCAGTTTCTTCTCTGAACTCTGTGTTTGGTTCTGTCAGAGGAGCTGTCGTCCTACCTGGCCGACAGCGGGTCAGAGATGAAGCGGCTGACGGACGCTGCAGACTACGACCAGGACTTCTACTGACCCAGGAGATGATCGCGCTCAGCAGTCGGACACGTCTTCAGCATTTGTCTCCTGTATCGGAGCGACACTCACTGATGGACACTCAGTGTGTTAATGTCTCTTTATATTATAATCTCTCTCTGCTACTTCATTGTGTTATGACATCAGTATTAATTGTGTGTTGTTTGGTGCAGATGAAGATCATATTTATCTGCTTCCTGCCTTTAGAACCTGAACTTTCAGTGAGTCTCAGGACAGAAAGTGTCTCTAGTGAGAACTGGATCAAACACGTTTCTGTTTATTTATGTTTCTCTCATCCACAGTCGAGGTTAGATCACAGCGCTGCTGTGGCTCCTTCATATGACACATCAATAAAGTATATTCAGTTGTTCATATACAGTGAGCGAGTTTCATGAGTCGCAAACACCAGAGTGAAGAACACACTGTTTCTAGGTTTACAGGAAGTTTGATAGTGAGAGAGCTGAGAGCGTCAGACTCTACATAAAACACAACAGAACCTTGGTTCTGGAGTGTGTTAGCATGTAGAACACGTGGTTAATAGTCAAGCGATCATCCTGCCACACTAGTGAGCTGATCCCACCCAGCTGTCGCGTTGCTGCAGCTTCGGGTTCGCTGATACAGACCGACGCTAAGCTACTACTCTGACTGGCTGCTCTGCTCGGCAGATGAACACATGTCCGTTTCTCATCAGTCTGGTCAGAAGCAGCTTTTAGCTGTGGTGTGAGCAGCAGAGTTCAGCTCTGAGTAAACCTGCCGTTCTACACATTTCACTGCTGAACACAAACTACTACTACTAACACTTCTCATTCCTCATCCCGGATCAGGTCTATTAGTTAAAATCCAGCTGAACAGAACCTTCGGGACACAGCTCTGCTGACCTGAAGGCTGTCAGTGTTTCAGTCAGGATACCAGCTGCTCAGACAGCAGGACTTCCTGAAACGGATCCTGGCTGAAGCAGATTTAGACCGTTCCTGTCAGTGTGTCTCTTCACGTGCAGTGAATACATTATCCAGCTCAGACAACACGGGTCAATGAGCAACATGACAAAGAGCAGCTCTGGGTCCTGTTTACTTCCCTCGGGATAAATAAACAACACAAAGTAAACTAGGATCCAGTTACATTTACTTTCTGCTCCGTGCTTTGGCAGATGCTTTCATCCAGAGACTGAGGAGTGAGGAGCAAAGCAGCTGAAGCTGAAGCTGAAGTTCTACTGAGGAGAGTTTCCTGCATAGAAAGTTTAATCTCATTCCACCGCTGTGTTTGCCCTGGATGTGTTCTGGTGCTGGGACCACCGCGCAGCATGTGTTGGCTGAGCTGGTTACACATTCGCTGCAGCAGCGTTTACCTACATTATTAAAATTCACTTGAATGTTTGACAGCTGCCAACGGAACCTCAGTCTGTGGACAAGCTGGATCAGACCCGGTGCTGAAAGGTCATAGAAGACGTCTACATGTGGGTGAATTACTTTAGTAGGAGGAGGCTCAGATGGTCTAAGAACCGCAGCACCGGAGGTTTGATGACTAAACCAAAGGGCAAGTTATGTTTATTCTCAGGATATTTTCTCACTTTAATTTAATTCTATTTATTTAGAAACTTTGAATTCACACAATCTGAAACATGATATGATTTAAATATGACAAAAATGGTTCTTAAATGGAGAAATATTACTCACACATTTGCAAAAATAAGATTTGAATATGTGAAAAATTATTTCTTTCTTCTTCCAATCTGATCTTTCTGACCAGGTCGCAACAGAAAATCATCTGCAACCTTCAGAAAAAAGATTCAGGTTCAGAGTTTTTCAAACATACAAACATAAAACTCATCTTTCAGGTTTTAACTTCAGATCGAATTTCTGATCCTGTTTTCACTCGGCCAATCACATAGCTTCTCACACAACCAGCCAATCACATAGCTTCTCACACAACCAGCCAATCACATAGCTTCTCACACAACCAGCCAATCAGCTAACAGGGTTAGCCTGCACGATGCTACACTTTCACCTGTTCAACCTGTCTGTGTGTGTTGTGCATATTGTTAAGATATAAATGGTAAATTCTTGCTGTGTGAACGATTTGCCCTGCTGTTGTAACTAGCAGTTAGCGAACTAGCTAACATTATTTACATTATGACAAGACTGTATGAGGTTAAATAGAGAGTGAGCTACACCTGCTGTACTGTAACTGTGAGTAAAGTAAGAGATGGTAGATTATAGCCAGTAGTTACAGAGTAACTAGAAGCTTCATACAGAGTCTCCGAGCTTGACCTCAGCAAATTAACGGCTCCATAACCAGAAGTAGTGAGTAACAAGTTACAGCTACTCATGTACTGTACTCAGTTACATGCTAGTGCTTTACTGGAGTGTTTCCTTTTTCATGTTTATTTACTGTGGTGAACTACAGATCAGAAAATCTAGTACTTTTGCTGCACAGCTTCAGTTACTAGTTACTTTTTGAATCTAATGAACTACAGATGCTGATGTGTTACTACAGATGAAGCAGCCGTCTGTTAAAATCAGCTCCTCGTTTACTGCAGCTGTTTTCGTCCGATATCAAGTCTCTGTAGTAACATCACTAACTGTACTACAGGTAGTGAAGTATAATTTAGGAAGCTACTTGTGTTGTTCTTACCACCTCTGTCCACCACACTGTACAGTGTATTTCTGCAATTCTGGTCACGAATGTCTACATGAGCAGTTTTAGAGGCATGAATGTAAACGACAACCTACAGAAATAACCATATCAACATCTTCCATCCATGAGCAGATGTCCACATTTCTACAAGTGAGGGGATAAATAACTAAATAAGTTCATCTCTACCTATATGGTGACACAGGTAAACACCTTCAACCACCCAGTGGATATGTATCTAGAACATTTTCAAGAAAACTAGAAGTTATTCATCGTGGTGGATCCTAAAACTGGCCACAGACCTTTGTACAGTGCAGCTGGTAGAGGATCTAATGTGAAAGTTAACTTAGACAGTGATTCAAATTAAATAGTTGTCAACTTCATTCAAATCTTTGAGCCTGATGTCAAATATTTTACTGCAAACAAAGTCAAGAAAATCTTAAAGTAAAGTGCAAGTTGTTAAGAGAAGGTTTCTTTTGTGTGAGTTTAGCAACTGTTTAAAAAGAAATCTTGGATTATGTTTATTGTTGTTAATTAACTGAGAGTAATAAGTAGCTTCTGCTCCAGACAAAGCGCCTGTAACTCAGCACTGAATCCTGCCACTGAAGGTAAAGAGATTCAGACTAACGTTCCAGTCTCCTGCAGGTCTGGTTCAGAGCTCAGGTTTCTGCAGTGAACCAGGGTGAGGAGCCTTAACCTCTTGGTTTTGGTGAGAAGAGGTGCAGCTGAATCCAGGAGACTGGATAAGACTGTATTCAAGTCACTGGTGTAACTGTCAACCGAGTCGTGTGGTAAAGACGTCTGTACTTTTACTCTGAGGACAAGTTAATGATGCTTAAAGTCTGAGAAAGTGATCTGACATCACTGATGTGACAGAGGAGATAATCATACTGTTGCCATTGTAATGAGTTGGTTCATGCATCAGCTGGATGAACCCAAAAGAATCCATAATCCATTACTCAGCGGATCTGAGGTGCTGTTTAGGTGAATAGTAAAATCTTGAGATGAATTCTCCAAATTCCTCTAAAAAATGTGAACATGGGCCAGATGGTCTGTATAATATCACAACATGGAAAGATCTGAGTCCATTTCCCTGAACAGGGCAGTTGGTCATCAGGGTGGACTGTTTTAGAATAAGAGCTTCGAACGAGCTGAAGGAACAATCACACTGAGAGGTGAGACTGAAAAGAGACTAATGATAAATCCAGGCTGCCACACCTTGTTTAGTTGTAGAGCAACATGGCGTTAGTTTACTCAGGTGGAGGCTTCATTAAGAGGAAGAAAGGTATTTGGTTTAAGCCATGTGTCACAGTGCTGTTACTGCAGAGGACTATCAGACACTGTGTGGCAGGAAGTGGCAGGAATATGAACCAGTGCTTTAAGATGGAAACTCTTGGTGGATCTATAACTGATGTGGTGGAGGAAGGAGACAGTGTCAATCTTCTTCTCAGTCTGCACTGACCATTAACTGAATAACCGGCTGCTTATTGTGACCTTATCGATGCTGTCGTACAGACAAACTTCCCGCCTTCTGCCAACGATGCTACGCTAGCGCTAACAGGCACTAGCTGTCTGCGGTCACATGATTAGGAGCTGACAGCTGCTCTAACTGATGGACACGTCTCTAGCAGAGACATCCTGTCAACACTAACCATCGTCACAATTCACAGTGGTAGTTAGCTGCAGAGTTAAATACTAAAGAAGCTAGGCTAAGCTAACTAGACAGACAACAGCAGGAAAGGTTTAAATAATACAGGACTGTAAAATGACTCTGTACTATTACAGAAAAGAGATTAAAAATCAAACAGAGCAAAAACAGAGAAGTAATGGATCTCAGCTAGCGTCTCACAGGAAGCTACAGCCGACTGATGCTAATTGACACTCCTGTAAGTGTCACCATGTTTGCACCTGCTATTAAGATGTGTCTCAGGTGATGGGATCAGCAGAGACACTCCAGGGTGTCCTCCACACCACCGTGTCCAGATTCACTACTGTTCCATCACTTCTGCTCCGGATCACGTCTCCATATTGTTAAATGTTAATTAGCTGCTCCAACCACACACATCAGTGTTTCTCTCTGTGCTTCTTTTTTTACACACTCGTCAAAATGACGCAGATTTTATTGTGTTTAGGCCGTTTCAGTTTCAACCACTGTAAATGAATAAGTATAGATAATTACCATGAATACTGATGTTAATTCAGTTTTAGATTAAAGAGCAGAAGTTCACATCTCTGACGGATGAAACACCTGATCTGGTTTCTTCACCCGACTGTGAATCGTTTGCTCCTCATGAATCAGTCACAGCTTCTCACCAAAGACAAACTCAGGGACGTTTGCTGCAGGTGATGGTGAAGAAACACTGAGCAGTGAACCCTCACTGCCGATCCACTGCTGCCATCCTGGTGTTTTGTTCCTCTGCAGTACCACAGAATGTTATTACTTTACACCAGCAGCTGTTAAATAGTTCAGGAATTGTTTCCTAAATGACCAAAGGTAGAAAACAATACAATAAGAGAAATTACAGTCTATTTAGTTCATGTCTGAGCTCCATTAACACATTTTCTGACTGTGTTCCCTTGTTAAACAGCTCGTCCAGCACTGGAGCTGTGGACAGAGGTGGTAAGTACACAAACTCAATACTTGTACTCACTGCATGTAGAAGTACCACTTTTATTATTGTTATATTTGCTGATTTTATAAAAGACATGCTCCAAAATAAAAAGCACAAAGTTCAACTCAAGTCCACTTAGGACCAGATCAGCGTTACTGTTTCACCTTCAGTAACACATCAGTGTCTTTTAGATTCTTTTAGGATTCTACATCAGCAAAAAGTAACTAGTAACTAAAGTAAACAGGTGCAGTGGTTCCTGGTTCTGAGTTCAGTATAGTAAATAAACAGGAACCAGGAACGTGACAGTGAGAACTGATGTTTATATTAGACTGATTATTTTACTGGAGGCAGGTTTTTAATGTGTTTTAATCATAGTGTTTATTTATTAATATTTTAATTGCATTTATATATATATAATGTTTTATTGTAGAGACATTCTTAAGCATTTGTCAGTTCTTATTTTTAATCTGTAGTTTTAGTTATAAATTGTAAACTTTACTTTACTTTTTACCTGCTTTGCTTCTTTTTAATGGTCAGCTCCCACCGGATCCTGAAGAACCTGCAGGGATGAACATTTTAGTTTCGGTCTAGTTGGATACTTATTATTTGTAAACATGAAACTTTTAATACAGAAATAAACAAACTTAACAGTTCTTATCTCTACAATCACACTGTTCTGTAAAAGGACACTCCTGTAAAGTAATTACCTGTAAATAAGTACAGTACATGAGTAACTGTAACTGTTATTCACTACCTCTGGTTATTGAACCGTTAATTAGCTGGTTCAGGTCTGACTCTGTGTAGAAAAGAGGAGAATCCTCTGAGACGCTTCTGAAAAAGAGGAGAAATGAGACGGTTTCACTGGCTTAAATTAAACATGTTAGCACAGTCACTGCTTTCTGGGTTAAGGTTAGTACTCACAATAATAAACAACTATATTAAAACATGACTATATAACTATTCACACTTGCAATAAGTAAACATTAGTATGTAAACTCTCCAGTGAACCACTGAAGGAATTACTGATCTAGCACTTCACACACTCTTGCCAGGATTTGCAGCTGCAGGTCTCCATCTAATGGCTGGATGTGTTGCTGTTACACCACGAGTTGTCTTTTCTTTTCAGAGGCTTGTTTTTTTCCTTTTTTAACACAGTGCAAACAACAAACACAAATTTTGTAAATTATGTACAATAACTATTTAAAATACTGACTACAGAACTACACACACACTTAATTCTCTGTCCACTGTGCCGAGGAGAGTCCCGGGGCCGGACAATACCACGGCCCTTCAGCTGAGTGTGGCCAGCTGCTTTACTTTGTGCCTTCGCACAGTCCTTGCAGGTGTAGTAAAGCTGTTCACCCCTACAGCCACTCTCTCTGCATCTTCCTTTATGTACTTTTGCCTCCTCCATGCACGCTGCCTAGGCTCAGTACGGGGACAAAGTTGTTGTGGCTTCTGATACAAAGTTTTTTTGGGGTATTTTTATATTAATTAAATTATTTCCACTTTAGTCATTTTTCGTCCTCCATACTTTACACCGCAGTGTCTCCTCCAGGCCTCCAGGGGGCGACAGCAGCTCCAAGACCAACAGCTTGTTCAGTCTGTTTACATGTAGCCGTGTTAGCATTAGCTTGTCATGAGCTACATTTAGCCGTAATTAGGTCAGTGTGTATGTATTTATTTCGCGAATGCTCTTCCTTCAATATCTTTCAAATAGTAAAGAGTGAAAAAATCGCTGAAGTCCGAATCAGTTCGTTTGGAGAAGCATCCTGCTGTCGATCGCTCACCTACGGTAAGTGCGATATTTCCATCTGAAAAGGTTGAATTAAATGTTTGTTTGCTGTCTAGCCGAATAAAACCCAATAGAATGAATTAGCTAAGACAGTTTCGGAACCACTAGATGCCAGTATTCAATTCGGCTTAGATGTTCCGTTAGTAGCGTTATAAACAGAATCCCTATTATCATTGGACCGTGAAGACTGAAATTACTAAACAGCGTCTGTGCGCGTTAAACATCTCAGATGAAAAGTCAAATAATGGATTTGCTGTGGTTCAGAGGTCAGAGGTCAGAGGTGAACTGGTCCAGGCCTCATCATGGTCAGACAGCAGCGGAGGACAGACAGGTAAGAACTGGTTTTCACCTGCGGTTACTGGTTTAGCTTTAGAGTCACAGACACTGCAGCTGTGAGGTGACATGGGTCAAAGCCTCAGTCTCTTCTCCTGCAGGTGTTTTGTGCCTGCAGCAGGTACCAGTGTGGCGCGGGTTCAGTTCCCTGTTTGCCCCGCACAGAGGAGGCAGCCTCCACCTGAGCAGGTAAAGAAATCTGACTCCTCCCACTGTGGCTGCTGCTGCGTTCATCGCTACAGTTCTGTGTTCTGTTCTGTGCTGTTCTCCATCAGGTGTCTGGAGGGAAATGGGTCAGCTCTGGCACCGGAGGCGCTGACAGAGGAGGCACCACAGAAGAAGAAGAACGAGGAGCCCTGGGGCCTGACGGAGGTTCAGGAGACGCACAGTCAAAGAGGATGAGACTGGATGGGTCAGTCACGATTTTATGTCCAGTGTTTAACCCAGACACCAGCGCAGAACCACAGAACCACAGAACCAAACACACGTTCATGGTTGGGTTCTGTTTTGTTAACTGTTCTGGCTTTAAAGTGCTAATTTAACATCTGCAGGCTTTTATCCCCAAACATGTTTATTCTGTTCGCAGCAAATCTCCATCAAATATGTGCAAATTTCTAGAACAGAGTCACAGAACAAAAGACACGTTAATAATCAGCTCAGCTCACAGACGACTCTTTTTTCTGATAGTAGGTTATTAAATGTAACACAGACAGGAAGGACTCAGTAACACAAGACATAAGAAATAATAATGAAGAATATTTACGTCTGTATTCTCTGATTAGAAGTCACAGCGCTCTGCCCACACAGCTGGATGATAGTATGTAAGATTACAGTTCCACTGAGGATAATTCACTAAGATGAGATTAGACACTTTTATCCACAGCGACTCACACTGAGGTACAAACAGAAACTGTAAAGTGAAGCGCTGTCAGAAGACGTGTGTCCAAAAAGTGTTTTGTTTTTGTTTATGTTTTTTTAAGAAGGTTTTTTGGAAATAAACTGAATTAAATGTTAATGAACATATTCGTTCTGTTCTCACACAGACAGGAGCTTCTGCTTTCTGGTTCTGGTTTCAAATACTGAGCAAGTTGACTTAGAATTAGACCCAAGATGGTGACATGATTATCACATGTGATCTGTGACAAACAGCAGCTTGGCACAGGTTCAGAACAATGACCAGCGTTAATTAGAATGACTCACACGCATCAGTCCACTGCTGAAGACATGTAGCTGAATTCTCCTCTCGGTTTGGACTCGTGTCCTGCAGATGTGAAGACGCTGCAGCTCCGACCGGCAGAGAGAAAGACCCGGGGACATGCGGTCAGCCGGCAGGTGAGAGTGGGAGCGCGAGTGTGGTTCTGGTGAAGGTCGGGATGGCAGGTTCTAACACTGTGTGTGTGTTTTATCAGGTGGGGACCAGCAGGAGGCAGCAGAGCGCAGTGAGGACAGCAGGGCAGCTGAGGTGAGGCGCTGATCCACACACTGTTGGTTCTGTTGTCAAAGGTGATGAAGCCTCAAAGTTACATCACGTCAAGAAAATCTGTGATGGTATTTCTGACGATGTATTAAAAACCACTGACCGTCAGTCAGTGACGAAGCTCTGACTTAACTGTGACACTGTGGCTGCGTCGGTCTGCAGAGACAGAGACGCAGCAGATGTTGTCTTAGTGGTTTTTCAGCTGGAGTTAAACTGAGGCAGCCTTCAGTTATTAACTCTACAGTAGTGGAGTATTTACATCTGTATGTGCAGAAATGAATGAGTCTTAATAACAGTACATGAAGGAGGTCATACAGTGCCGGGAAAAAGTATTTGTCCCCTTCCTAATTATTATTTTTCACACAAATAATTTTAATATCACACAAAAATGATTTCATTTATGTAGAGAAAAAACAGTGATGTGAAGGACTCGTTGTTCAGTGATCTGATAACATGTCTTTCATGAGCTGTGCAGCCTCATCCACAGCTGTGGACTATTCGTTATATTCTAGTGTGGATGTGACTCAGGTGTAATAGTTTTATAGTGAAGTGTGATCAGGTTATTGTCTTCACCTCTTTCTCCAGGTGATGATTCATTAAGTGTCATGAAAACAGAACCTGGTTTATCAGATAACGAGTGTGTGTGTTCAGCTGCAGAGTGTGGGCTCCCTGAAGGTCACCATCCAGCAGAGCAGCGAGAGTCGGGAGTTTGGACAGACAGACAGGACAGTGGACAGACAGACAGGTGGACTCCACTGTCACGTCTGTAAGCTCACCTGTCGCTCTCTGCAGGTGAGAAACACATCATCTACACATGAATGAAGATCACATCACCTTCAGACACATTAACTCCGCTCCATGACTCTGTTACCTGCACGTTCAGCAGAGTAATCTGATTCCGTAGTAGAACTACACTGGCTGTCCAGAGAGACGGCGAGGAAGGCGCTCAGGCCTCTGCGATGTAAACAGCTACCGTTACACTGACAGGAGCCTGATCTGCTCTCTGTGTGTGTGCAGGTGTTTCAGGAACACATGTCGGGCTCAGAACACCTGGAGAAGCTGCAGCAGATCACACACTGCATCAGCCTTAACGCACACACACTGCAGGACAGGTAGGAACACGACCGGAGCTCAGCAGCGGCTCGTCAGCACTTTCTACTAATGTGTCTGTTTCTATCAGATCACTGACCGACTGAACCACCACCACCTTCCTGTGTTCATGTGACCTATGGTCTAATAAAAATCCCACGTAAACACATAGTGAAACTGAAGTAGACCAAGAGTGAAAAAGACCAAACCAATGAATGCAGGTGTGAGGAACTGTTACATAAATGCTGCTTTGGTTTCTTTGAAACACATCGAGCACATCTGAGTTTTCAGTAGAGATGTTGGAAGGTTAAAAATATTAAATATTGTATTTTGTGTGTTTAGATTTGACTGTGTAATAATTCCCAGTTGCAGTTAGATATCATGATCCGTACTAGATACTAGTAGATGTCTGAGAGAAGCCACAACATCCTGACGTCCTGTCGTCCTCCAGGGGGCGTCGCCCTGACACCCGGCGCTGGTGTGACACCTGTCAGACTCACTTCAGCGCTGACGTGATCGCACATCGGCGGACGAAGCAGCACAAGGTGAGGCCGAGTTTCAGCTGAACATCCAAACATGGAGCGGGTTCGTCAGTGACCGTCAGTGTCTTCTCTCTGATCAGATGTGCAAGCAGCTGTGTCGTCCCTTCTGTCCGGTGTGTAAACGCCACTTCAGGACTCCCAGGAAGTTTGTGGAGCACATGAAGTCTCCGGAACACAAGCAGCAGGTCAGTGTCGAAGGTGGAGGTGTTGTTTACCGTTTCACCTCCTAAGCTGCTCTGATGAGGCTGTAGCTTTCGAACCACGTCATGCAGCTCGGACTGGACCCGCTGTGCAGCGTGATTCGCTGTCTGTCTCCTCCAGGTGCAGCTGGACCAGGCTCAGGAGGAGGAGCTGATCACTGTGGACGCCGTCGGCTGCTTCGAGGAAGAAGAGGAGGATGAGGATGAGGAGGAGGAGGAGGAGGAGGAAGCAGTAGATGTTGCAGATGACGAGGATGAAGGAAAAGAGGACTTGGAGGAGAAAACGCTGGAGGTACAGACTGGTGTCGACTTCCAGAGGCCAAATCCACGTCCCTGCAGTTTGTCAGGCTTTTATTATCTGGAGCTGAAGATGAAATGTTAATTTTATTAAATATATCAGTAGGTACAGTTTAGGTAACCATATAATCAGTTATTAATTAGTTATTATTGTTAGAATTAGTTACTGTACTGGTTGAGCAAATATTTTCTGCAGGACTGAATGGATTTAAACTGTGTGTTGCAGACGGCTGAGTCCCGGCAGACAGACAGAGGCGGATACGACCCACACACCACGTACGGTACGTTCGGAGCGGCAGCTTAAACTGTGAGGAGGCAATGGCTCAGTCGGTTTGTTTCGATGGATCAGAGCCAACGAACCAGCGGCTGCTCCTCGTCCTTCTTGACTCTGGCTCGAAGTTCCGCTGCAGAATTAAAATCACAACCACAATTAAAAAGTGGTGAATAACATTTTCAAATCTTTTCAACAGGAAGTAGTTTTGTCGTTCCTGTGTCCGGTTTCCTGTGTCGCCTGTGCAACAAGTTTTTCTACAGAGAGACCACGGCTCGACACACACACTGCAGGACGCACACACACTACCTCAACCTGCAGGTAACGCGCCGGAGCAGAGGATCACACTCAGTCTGCTCAGACGCAGCGCGATGCTCTTCTCACGGCTTTATGTTCTTATGTTCTCCGTAGAGTCGGAGGACAAACTCTGAAGGAGGGACGAAGACCTGAGGACTCGGTGTCTCCATGAACTTTCTGTGAAGCTTCCTGCAGCTCTGTCTCAGTTAAAGTAACATTTTAACACTGTGGATGTTCGGTGCTCTGCTTGTGTCTCAGCTCTGCTTCACTTAAAGCGACGGTAGCTGTGAGAGGAGCCACCGCACAGAGGAACACGCTGTGTTCATTAACTAAAAGTCTGATTGTTGGAAAAACCACGTTGAATAAAACCTGCACAGCTCCATTACTGAATCGGACCCTCTAAGGTTTTTGTATGTAGACGATGATTCATTCAGATGATTAATACACAACAGACCAGCTGAGGTTCAGGAACGGGTCCGGGCCAGGGTCCGGGCCAGAGTCCGGGCCACCGGTATCAGAGGTTCTGACAGTGAAGTACTGATCATATCATTGTTAGAAAGCAACCTCTGCAGGGACCTGGGACCTGGTTCAGCTGAAGCTGGATCAGGAAGGAGCCAGGAGACCCGGTGGTGTCAGTGGTGTCACACCAGTACGGCCAGTATAACTAATCTAATGGTCTCTGTGCTGTGTCATGTGAACATCTACAGATTCACTTCATTTAAAGCTCATCAGGAAACTTCACATCATTCAATTAAATCGGGTTCACCAGGTCTCAGTCTCAGTCCACGTGGCACGCTGCGCCCCGGCGCGGCCACA
>OMLM01014801.1:0-11378 GCA_900302695.1 Helostoma temminkii | reverse complement strand
CACCCACCCACAACCACCTCCACCACCTTCCTCGGCTGCCATTGGCTCACATCCTGACCGGCTCCGGCACCTCACCAATCACAGAGTTGATTCTTTATCCAGACACTTCAAGCCGAACTCTGAATTGAGTTTAATTCTAGTAAGTGAGCTTTAAAACGAGGAGGAAAAACACGCGTGTGCTTTAAGGCCAAACTGGAAACATTGTGAAGTGACAGAAAAGAAGAAAATTAGAAGTAGAAATGATTAGATGATAAAATCCAGAGTGGCAGAGCGGCAGCAGGTTATAGAAGGAAAAATGACAAACATTTCTTTTCCTGGAATATTTGTCCATGTTGTTGAACTTTTCTAATCATCCCCCCTCAAAAATTCTTATAATAGATTTTTGACAAATTCCACAGCTGATTCTGATTTGAAAAAAATATATGAAAAACAATATTGAGAAGAAGAAAAAAAAAAAACTCGCGTCCTGTGTCACCGGATGGCATCTATCTTTATGGATATCATCTGAGAGCCGCAAGGTCGACATATTTAAAACTGGGGAGGAGTGGTGGTGTTGGTGACTGGCATGACGGCGCATCTTGTTAATAACCGTGTCATCCTAATTAGTAAAGTCATTATGAGGTGCTAATGAGCGTTCAAAGGTAGTAGAAATTCAGCACTTTTTCCCTCCTCCTCCTCCGACGCGGATGATGTGGAGGAAAATGTGCGCGGTGCGTTCAGCTGACAAAGTGTCTGCAGCTCTGTGCGCTCACACACACTCTGTGGATGGTGTCGGTTCATGGGAAACGCCACTTTTCACACACGGCTCAAAGTACAATCCTGCTCCAATGTGCGTTTATTTATTATTTTTAAATTTTTTTTATTTCTTTTTACTGGCGGGTGTGTTTCATTTCTTTCAGATGGAATTTTTTTTCTTGCCTCAACTCTTCTTCCGGATAAAATCACGGAAATGGTTCAATTTTATTATAAAAATCTTCATTAGTTCTTTTTTCTTTTTCTCATCCAGCAGGTTAATGATGAAGAAGACGACGACGATGATGATGATGATGATTGCTGTGAGACGGATGGAGATTTTTATGCAGTGCGGACCTGTAGGTTTGTCCTTGATTTAATTGTTTTAGAATAGTAAATGCTTTATCAATTAACAAGATTTATTCATTGTGGATTTTTTTTTATTTATTTATGTCTTTAAACGCAACACTTTTGTCAAGAGCTCTATTATGAGTAATAGAAAAACATACCTTTCTTTTCTTTATAAAATAATCAGTGAACTTTTTTCATTAATTTTCGAAATTAGATTTCACATCAGAATTAAAACACGACTTTACTCAATAAGTCAAATGCTTTGGAATGTCAACAAACTGTAAACTGCCTTTTGTATAATATTTGATTATTGATATGAACTCAAACATTTCGTATTTAACAGACTTTTATGATAAATACACAAAAAATATATTTGAATTTGCTTTTTCTCGCACAATTGTATTTAAATATAAACTGTTTCGAGCATTAAAGGTGAATTTATTCTGTTTAGTTAAATAGATTAAAAATAAACGTTGCGCTAAATTCCATAGGAGAAAAGTCAGCGTTTATTTCTCTGCCACTTTAAGCTTCAGTGCTGCTCCTGAAGAGATGCAGCAACAGTCTGAGCACAAGGCGGCGACAAAGCGAGGCCGCAGTGGTGGAGTGAGGTTCAGGAGCGAAGTGAGGCCTCAGCTGCCCTTTAATGACTCCACGGCTCAGTCCCACAACTTCATATGATATTTAGAAGGATTTACAAACAGCCTTTAAGCAGCCGGCCAAAAACTAAGTGACAGTCACAGGAACAAGACATCATCTGCACAGTGAGAACCAATTAGAAGCTCCTGTCCACACGCAGCCTGTAATCAGGCCTTTCTACACACTCTCGCCTACAAATCGCTCGGATCAGATCAAAGCGATGTTTAAACGCGTCAGTCAACGCGTGGAGTCGCTCATCAACCGAAAACACGGACAATCAATCGCTTTATTAGGTTTAAGGCGCCGCAGGAGCAAATTGAATTGCTACCAGTTAGAGGATCGTCTTATTGGCCTCAGCTGATGGTCGATGATGGGACAGTGTAACAGTGGCTGGCACCATATTGATTCTGCAGCGGCTTTGCGTGTAAGCTGTCACTTCACCGCTGGCGACCTTTAGGTTGCACAGCTGCAGCGTTTACACAGAGACACCCCGCACTTAGACTGTCAGTCAGCGAGGGAGTTGGTGCTGGAGCTGCCGCAGAGGGACGAAGGACGTGGGCAGTGAATTATTTAATAAACAAACAAACAAAAAGATAGTAAAGGTTTGAATAAGCTCAAACCTGTGTCGGACATAAATATAAATTAAGCAGGACCTTCCTTCCCTTATCTTCCGTGGCTGGTGATCACTGAGTAGATGTAACACTGCCCAACGTCATGGAAAGCAGGAGCCAATCAGGACAGACGAGAGGCCATTTAAGAATATGGGGACTAATAAAATTATGTAAGTGGAAAAAAATTTTTGTATAACATTTTTGTATAAAAAAGTGTATATATTTTTTCACTATGGTTTAATAGGGACACCTGATACATTTTAAAATTCAGTCCACTAAAAGGTCATGCACCTGTCACGTCTTTGCATTAAACAGTGACTGGAAAAAAAAAAATCTTAATCTGTTTTTTGGTTAGAGTAAAAATGTTACAAACATCTGCAAATTTCATTTGGTAAAATTGTATTTCATTTGGTAAAATTAAATTTGTGGCGCATGACAATGCACAACTTTAAAATGTACTTACTTTGGAATTATACTCCACGATAAAGTGAAATCAGAAACAAGTGCCAACGTACTGGAATTCTACTGTTATGGTATTAAAATAGGCACAGTGTCACTGGCACGTGTAGAGCGTTCAGGTCTGACTGACCTTCCTATTAAAATGTTACTGTCCTCCACAGATGGTAGGGGAATGATATTGATTAAAAGCTGCAAAAGGACAAATTATCCATGTCTGATTTCTTTTTCACTTCCATTCACCTCAGTATCAGCAGCGTTCTTCATTATCACAAGGAGCATTTCGGTTCAAATCAGTCTGTTGCAATGATGCAATGAAGGGAAAAAGGGAAAAGAAAAGAAAAACAAAGTGAAAACAGAGCTGCGTGAAATACCTTCCCAGACTTAAACGCTGTTTAAACACTTGGGGAGCGTGGATGAATCTGGCTCTAGCAGACATCACACCCTTAGTGTGTGTGTGTGTTTTGTGACATTCCCAAGAGGTCACCATAGGCCAAGAGACAATGAGTGGTTTGGAGGAGAACAGGTGAAAACAGGATTACCAGTGATCATCCAACTAGTGACAAACATCTTTTCAAACGGAAAAAGCTCGGATGTTGTGGATCACTTATGTATCGTTAAAAAATATCACAGATGCTGAGATGAAAAGAACAACACTGGTGTTTGGCCTCAAACTGTAAAAGTGTTGATTAATGTTACTGTCTGAACATAACCTAGTCAAATTATTCAGCCCATGCACCTTTGATTTCTACTTGAATTTTAGATTTGGAAATGACAACAGCAAAGAAAGTGACTTAACGTGACTTTTACTTAGCGATGGTGTAACCAAAGCAACGACTCAGGCGTCATCAAACTGAATGCAGCTGTCAATCTGTGACATACCTTTACATCAACTGTAATTCTACTTTTTTAAAACCGTTGCCATGCAGACGCACTACACCCATAACACAAAGCAGCACACAGTCAAAAGGAAGCTTCTTTTTCAAAATGGATCTGAGTTCATCCATCAGGAGTAATTTAAGTTTTCACCCTTTAATTCCCCTGTTTAAAATGAAAAATAATGATTAGATCTACACATGTTTTTCATGTGTACATTTACCGTGGCTGTAAACATATTTAGTGACCATGACACACAGACTGTTAGAAATGTGAACAAATCATTCACAGGCAGGTTCCACACTGCTCAGTTCAAGTGTTTACTGTTGAACTCAGACATTTGACACACACACAAAAAAAATTTCAGCTGAAGATCCACTTAGATTTCTCAGTGGACTTTTAACCACACCCAGTGTTTAAACAATATTATAACTAAATTCATCTTCAAATGTTCATTTGCAGTTTGTAAATGATTAGTAAGGGAATAAGAGGTTAACAAAATGAATTGGTTTCCATATTCATTGTAAATGACTGGACGTTCTCGCTATTGATTTAACTTGACCTGCATATTCTAGCTGACATGATATTTATTTTCATTCAAACCAGTAAATAAGAGATAGTAAACCATGAGTTATTAATCGCACATCAGTCTGTTATGGTTGGTGCCGCACATAGAGGCTTGTTAAATGATGATTCACACCAATTACACGCTTTTATAAGTACATTAGTGATCAGATTACACATGCAGGACTTCTCTTCTGGCAAACTGGTAACATTTTTCACTTGGGTGTGATGGAAATCGACTAAGATGGCGTGATGATTTGAATCATGTTTCGATGCTAAATAACATCCCGGTAGCTTTGGAATGAAGGGCTGCAGCGCGAGAGCGACCTGACATTTAGGATGGACATATTGTATATTATTTCGACCTCTGAAGCTTATTTCGCCTCATGCAGTAATAAAACATGTGCCACTGAAGTTCAGTTTGAAGTGCAGGTTAGTATTATTCTACGCCATGCAATTCATAATGTGATAGAACAGCATGGAGAGTAAAACATACTTTGATTTATTAAAACTTTTGGACTGTTATGAGAATAAAATATCCTAGAAATCTGCATCATGTCTCAGTGTAGTTGTTGTTGTTGTTGTTTTTTTTTAGCAAAGCTATTTGCTGTCACAACAAAAAGTCAAGCAAAGCAATGTCACTGCACAGAATTGTGTTTTTCCTCCTCCTGTCTGAGGTACATAATCAGAAATGCTCAGAGAGTGGAGAACACATTGATTTGAGTGTGTTCCAAACGCAGACTGGCCCTGACAAGGTTGTTATAACAGTCGGAGGGGTCTATACAATCACTTAATTACCAAAGCTGTCAGTCAAAGAGGGTCGCTGCTGGCTCCATCCATGGCTGCGAGCGGCGTTCCACTAGCAGCCTCCCTGAGTGATTGATCCATGCTGATGGCATCGCAAAAATAATTACAACTCGCCTCCTGATGTGTGATTCCATACCACATTCACGCTTCACGAAGGTAATCGGGGGGATCAGGAGGGGTCAGTGCCATTTCCTATTACCTGGAGTCCAAGCAAAAGGGTAAAACAATGCAAACAGAGCGAGGCAAGGAGAAAAGACTGTGGAGGGGAAGGGGTGCAGGGTGGGTAAAAAGGTGGCTGATGGACATTACGAATAGCCCAGCGAGCTGCTGAGCACTTTGTCAAACTGTGCTGTGTGATTTTTTCCCTCCCTCTTTCCTCCCCACAGCCACAAACAGCACATACTGTAACAGATTGATGGTGTCCGACGCAGTGTAAGTAAAATTCAAAACAATCGCAGGGTCATTAAGTTGATTGGCGTCACGACTGTCAGGCTGTTGGAGGCTAAACGAGGGAGCGGTGCAGCTCATTCACAAGCTTTCGTCAAAGCAGAACTGAAATCGGCTCGAAGTTTGGCTACTGTTGCGTACCTGCGCATTCGAATACATTCAAGTTTCAATACACTGTTTCTCATTATAAGTATATAAACATGGAAATGCTTCAAATGAGTGTCAACTATGACTGTGATGCCTTTTATTCTCTCCTAAGCTGTATTTGTGTTGAATATATTTTTTCTGTTCTTCCTAAGACAAAATATATGAATTATTTGTCATACTACATCTTTTGCAAATTGTCAATGTCCCTCCTCCTATCAGATATTTAAAAATGAGCTAAATATCAGCAATTGTACGGCAAATGGAGACACTCATATTCATTGGGAAAGCATTAACCATCATTAACCACCTCTCTGGTTTTGACACAGAACGGCAGCATAAGGTGAAAGACATGGTGCAATTGTGCCACACATTACCCATCAATTCCTGACAGTGCGCTCACTCCCTGCAGTGCAAAAAACAACACAACGCAATGTAAATTCGAGATTCAAGCGAGTAAACAATGTACATATGGTATCTGCACCTGAAGGGACCATCCCAGTCTCCTTGTGTTATTGTGAGCAGGCAAAGTGGAGGCATGATGTCACTAATGAACCCTGCAAAACAGCACAGTGAATAATGAAACACAACATTGCATTTTGCAACAGAAGGAATAAAAGGTGGAATCATCAGCAAGCAAGGGAGCGAAAGAGTGCAAGAAAGCAAGCAATGATTAAATGATCAAAAGCTGGCAGAGCGAGTCTCTGTGTCACTGCAAGGCACACTCATCTACCCACAAGTGAAAGTTAGGTTTCAAGCACAGTGTAATTATAGCTGGGGATGTCAGTTTGACATTAATGCAGCCAGCAGAAATTCCCTAATTGGCCTCAGAGGAGAAAGTGAACCAGAAAATATATTAACATTTTAAAAAAGCATATTTTGCCTAATCCTTTCACTTTCCAACAATATTTGAAGACCAAAATGCCCCAGGCATGAGAATTTAAATGAGCAATTTTGTTTTTGAAGGAAACGGCCAATGAGACAGAAAATAGACTAAAGGGAAATCATTAGTGTATGAGAGATCCTGACAGGCTCGCCTTGCTGACTGGCTGGCCTGTCACTAGGAGTCTGTGTTCTTCAGCTCCACGCTATGAGCTAAGCTGATAACATGAAAAGACCCATAAACGTGCAGCCAGAAGTCAAAGCCTATTATCTAGAAATTCAAATGCAGGGGTAAGGATGAGAGGAAGAAAAAAAATGTGGGGAGGGGGAAGCCTAGCTCTCTGTATCTCCTGTAGGGGAAAACTGGCCAGATCGAGAGATCTTGTAATAGGGCCTGTTATCCGACACAAACGTGTGGCAGCGGCGCTGCCAGAAAATATTGCAACAAATCATAACATCACTCAAAGAGGGGAAGATAAAAGCAGAAAGAACATGGATGGCAACAAACTGCTTAAAGTTAGGAGGCGATGCAATGTCACATGTGCCCAGGCTGATGTGATATGACCGTATCAGAGAAACACAGCTAAGTGCAGTCAGGAGACGTTAGCTCAGTCCCCCGGTGATGAAGCAGCTGAGGCAAGCATCGCCCCTGGCGTGGGACTGCAGGGCAAACTGCTCAGGCTGGAGAGCCTTGCCCTTTTGAAACAAAACAGAGAGGAATGGCCAGGGGAAGCTAGCCAGCCTCTGCAAAAGGGGCCAGGTTTATTTCCTCCAGCAATGAAGAGGAAAAAAAAGAATGATTGAGAAGACAGAGGAAAGTGAGAACAACAACAGATCTCGGAGCCTGCGTCTCTTTTTGTGCGACAACAAAGGGCATATGATATTCCAGCCTCCTTTACAGCTGGTTGGTCAGAGGTTTCTCCTGGCACCTCAGCAACCCCTTGCTTTATTCTGCACACAGCCATACAAGGACTGCTTACCAAGATATAGGGATTTCTGCTTTTTTCTATTAGGCTGTTACCCTGAACACAGCAATTTAATCAGGCCCTTTGATAAACATTTGACACAAAGCAGTGGGCTTCTGTCTCTGCTGCCTACAGCCCAGGGCAAGAGATTGAGTCTGACGAATTTTCATCCACAATTTTCTCTATTTTAACTCCACCTGTCAAATAGCATGCCAGTCAGTGTGACACAAAGATGGGGGAAATCAAAGCCTCTCTCATCTTAAAGGAACACAGACTTGCAGAGGGCTACAAGTTTTGCAGGGATTACAATGGCACACATTGACAATGAACACATGTACATCAGGAGCCAGAAACCTAATATTTCTGCATGTGTTAAAATCGAATGGTAATCGCTAATCAACAGCTAGCTCATACTGGGTTCACAAGAAGTGCTCACGAAGATGGAAGCACAATCACAACCTTGAGCAAAATGTCAAAAACATCCCAGACCCCTCCCTGCTGGAGAGACCCACTTCGCTATCAGCCCGTATCCTCCCAGTTCTCCACAGTCATTTGCAACAAACATTTAACTAGAGGAAACTACAAACTACAAACCATTTGACCCTGAAGCACAGTCTATGGAGCAGCCCTTCCTCGCCCAATGGAAGCAGGCTCGGGTCACCAGGGTCAACACCTTCTTTACTGAGCCTACAGCAGGATGGAAGCCTCAGTCTGGTGGAAACATCGAGGGACTTAACATGGCCTGAGAGCTTTGTGAATCCGCAGCGACCCTCCCTAGAGGCTGTGGAGGAAATGTGTGCTACAATAACACAGCACAAGCAGCAAATCTAAATGCAAAATGTGATTATCTATTCATTAACTCCCACAATTGAGGTGAACAGTGCTCGTTACTAGTCTGTCATAGAGGCTGCTCTTATTTGCCCCCGTGGCAGCAGCCTAGAATTATAAAAAAAAACAACAACACAGAAGCAAAACATAGTGCGCACAGCATTCCAGAGGCATCAATGCTGAGAATAAATGATATGACCCCTGGCTATAGCATGGCCTTCAAATTTAAATCCCTACCTGACCAGCAAGAATCACCCTCCTTTAGTCATTCTTCCTGCATACCAGATTTCTGCACTGAATCACAGCTTCGTGAATCTTTTGATTCCTTTCAATCAGTTTCAAGGACTGTAAACAATGGGGGCGCAGATATGATGGGGAAGGAAATCTACCTCAGCTCAATTAAGGAGCTGCCCTGCAGCCTCCTGCGGCCCTGAGAGATAGGAGCTATAATTAGAAGAGGGCAGTAAACTTGCAGACATTATTGATGATTCGCTCCTGACACCTCCCTCATGTTAGCATTAGCATTTTCTCTGAGCTGGGGCTCATGTCAGGAGAGGCTGGTTTCTCAGAGTCCGTGTCAGCAGGGGGGATATATACGAGCTACACAGCGAGGCCACATTACAGCTGCAGAGAGGGAGAGAGAGGGAGACAGAGAGACACCCGAGCTCTCCTGCAGGCCCCTCTCGGTGCTCGTCCACCTGATGGGAACACGGAGACTTGGCTGTTCTCCCCCTCATCAATACAGCAGGGCTCTTTGTCAGTAATTTGCAATAAGTGTCCGCGCCACATCTTAAGGGACCTGGAAATCATTACTGGCTGAGGCCCTACTCTGCTACTAATTGGATGCGTTGGGCCTTATCAACTGAGGATTTTCCGAGACCTTTGACAGATACCAATTCGGAAATCATTGTTCAGGTGTCAATTTAAGAGACCGTTAAAAGAGCTTATTTTAATTTTAATTGGAACTTCCTCCTACCTTCACAGTGAGCTGCAAGGATTAAAAATGAGCTCAAGGTGTGTGTGTGTGTGTGTGTGTGTGTGTGTGCCTGACAAAAGGAGGGAAGCTATGCGGGTCAAACAGATAACAGTTGTGACCAGCGTACAAATGAAGACAGCATGCATACACATTTAGTTTACAAGAATCCCACAGCTTTCTTGGGACTTCATCATCAACATCAAATAAGTTGGAATCTGAGCTGCAAAGCTGCCAATTAAGCAAAAACTGCATCCGCTTAAGATGTTTGTTGGGCCCAGCGAGCTGGGACCATCATCGATCACCCGCAGTAAACTGACCGGCTGATAGTGCTGCCCTAACATATTTATGTGCTGCACTCTCTCAATGACCCTGAACTGAACACTCTGGCTTTAATAAGGCCTGGGAAGGCTCCGTCCTGGCTAGATATGCAGCTGCGCAGGGGGAATGGTTGCAAACTCCGGAAGATCCGGCAAAAAGCTAATATGCGTAAACGGGTGTAGTGCTCCGATGAGTCGCCGCCAATGACATGGCCACCCAAGAGCAAAGGGTCATGGGCAGAGGGCGAGGGGATGCAGCCTGGAAGTAAAAGGGGAATGAAATGTTTTGACACCGATGCTAATTTAAAGACATCAGTGATCCCTTTTTACACATTGTTGTAATACTATGAGCGACGCCAAATATCAACCCAACATAGAAACAGTGCAAACAAACAGTTGTATGAAAGCATGGTGAAGGAAAAAAAAAAGAAGTTTTTCTTTTCTTTTTTCTTAAACAAATAGAGCTGTCATTGGATAATAAACCTGGCATTAATGCTAATTCTACCATCCAGTATTTGCAGTATTAGAAGCTTAGAGCAGAAGAGCAATACTGTTCAGAGGGTAATAAGTGTCTAATTAGGGACCAGACATGAGGGAAATTGCCAAGGTATAAAAGAGCTCCTTTTTCCCTCCCTCTCTCTTCTGCTTTTGCTCAACCATGTGTCTGGGAGCTGGCGATGTGTTTGCCGGCTGTTTTACTTGCTGTCAGAAAGGATTTGAGGCAAGGAGCCATCTAAGCATGCGTACGAGGGGATTCATTTGACCTCATTATACATCAATAAAGAAAGAAGCCGGTTTACTAAATATCACCATGCTGCCCGCACTTCATGTCAGATCATGCAGGAGTGTGCTAAAAAGATGATTCCAGAAACGTGTGGTGAGCGAGGGAGGGAAGGGGAGGGAGAAGAAGAGAGAAGAGGAAGAGTGGAAAGAGGGAGGAGGAGGTGGAGGAGGGTGGGTGGTTGAACCCTGACTAGCCAGGAGGGATTCTGACAAGCAGAGGAAAAAAGCAGATACACAAAGCCCTGTTTAAGAGCAGAGCAACTGAAGAAAAAGATTTATGCTTTTAATTAATGGCAATTAAACCATGCCTGTTGGGCAGGCCTATGGCAATTGTTCTCAGTAAAAAAGGAGGCCGAGCTGGTGACAAGCATTTGAATCCACTAAGTTCTACCAGGGGAGCTGACACTGCAGGCATCAAACCTAAACTAAATCAATAAAAGAATTAAACTTTTATAAATTGCATTTTGACAAGAATCAGATAGCGCGCTTAAGCTTTGATATTACGAATTCCTCCGAGGTGATGCAAACAAGGAGAGGCACACTTAGAGATCCAAACAATCAAAGGAATCTCGTTAGCATGCGCTGTCAAATGCAGCAGTGCTATTAATTACTACAAATTAATGTGACTCTCTCCACCTCTGCTGATTGGAATGATAATCAAGCTCGCCTCTGCACAGGGAACATATGCAACCCTGCCAAACATAATAAGAACACAAATCAACAGACGCTCCTTTATGGTTGTGTTTACAAGCCCAAAATGCTTGTTGCTTATTTTATCCCGCAGCCACACACACATACAAACATGCACACACACACACACGTACATATGCAAACCTGTTCTGTTTGGCTAATTTGTTTTACATGTACATAACCATGCATAATGCGTTTATTTGATTTTTCACTGGAACCCTTATATCAGAACACACACACGTAAGTTACAAAGAAAGTAGCAGTTAAACTGAGCAATATGTGTTCAGACAAAAGTAGGCGTGATGCTGCCTAG
>OMLM01014800.1:27785-86345 GCA_900302695.1 Helostoma temminkii | reverse complement strand
GGGGGGAAGTAAAATCAATGCTTCCTATTCAATTTGAGCCAGATTTAAAACATCCCAGTGATGTTGTAGAGCTGTGAAATCTTTCTTGCACAGGCTGGGTTTCAGATGTTTATATGTTGGCTCTTTTTCAGTCTTATAACTGATGAACCAACATACAACCACTAAAAGCATTGAAGTGCTAATAAAACACAATGTGACAAGATATTTAGTCTCCGATCTGTCATCCAGTCAATGTCCCCCTTATGACCTTTTTATTCAATAGGTGTATACCATAGGATGCTGTTAGGAGAAGTGGCATAGATCACATGTAGCTCCTGGGAATCTCCACTAATTTCCAGAGCCAAAAATAAAGACTAGGAGCTAACAAATTAACCCTATGAGAGGAAAAAAGACATATAAAGAAGAATAAAAAGAAGAGAGTTACAGTATGTAAACCTTTTTTCAAAATACCTTTCACGATTCAGTATCCTTAGATCCACAATAATAACTTAAAGTAATCATTTTCTGTATGACATTGTTGCGGAGGAATTTTGGCCCATTCTTCTTCACAACATTGCTTTAGTTGTTGTGAAGTTGTAGTGCACAGATGGTCTCACATTTGTCTGTAGAATACTGTGGTATAGAGAGGAGTTCATACTGGACTCAATAACTGCAAGATTTTCAGGCCCTGTGGCTGCCACCACTCCACCACCATGTGACAGTTGTATGAGGTTTCTGCTGGAATGCTTTTTTTATGGGTTCACCAAATATGGCCCTAGGCATTAAGGCCAAACAACTCCACTTTGGTGTAATCTGTCCATAGGACATTGTTCCAAAAATCTTATGGTTTGGTCAGATGGAGTTGTGCAAACCTCAGTTGTGCATTTGTGTTATTTTTAGACAGAAGCTTTTTCCTGGCAACTCTTCCAAACAAACAGTTACTGCTTATTCAGCCTTCTCCTAGTTGTGCTGTCATGGACTTTAACGTATTACATACTCAATAAGGCCTTTTTTTTTGGATTCATATTTGTTAAATAAATAATTTCATGGTGAACTAAGATATATGTTGTTGTTTGTCTAACGTTGTATTTGTCTAATACTAAGACCTGCTACCAGTGCTAATTAAGTACAGATTTGTGGTGCTTGTACTTTATTTTTACTCTACTACTACAAACTACTACAGATCTACACTACAAATCAAGAAAAATATTGTTGTATAGTCATCTACTGTAATGTCTACTGTAATGTCATAAGTTCTGCACAAGTTTTTAAAGTACGCAGTGGTTTCAGAATTACTTTCACTCTACTTGAAATCAGTCAACTTGTAGAATCTATGCTCAATAACCCATAATAACAATTTAAAATTTAAAAAAGAATGTTATTGTTTATTGTGAATTAAATCTACAACACAGGAAAGTGTTTATGAAAGTGAAGGCAACTGATTTTTTAATGTCACCTTATGTGGATATAAATGTTAAATATGTCATTTTTTTGGACTTATACACTATATAATTAACATTGACATGATGTACCCAGTAAACTGTTATTGGAAATCAATTCTAATTATTAGTCAAGATAATGAACAACTTTGTTTTAAAAAGCTGTATAATCAAAGTTCTGTTTTGAGTTGGTACCATCACTTCCATCCTTTTTTAAAGCTAACAAATGGGCCAAAACATTAGAATGTTTTATTTTTATTCACACACCTAGATATTTCTGTCAACACCAGTTTGGGGACAAAAAACACATATATGATGATTGTTATCAGTCTTAGTGACCAAGTGACTATTCTAACTGAATTTCTATTCTGTATCATTTTCACACTAATTTTTATCAACCACATCTCTTAACTGGACTCATAAATATATGCAAAAATAGAAACAGAGATAAAATTTTACAATAGTCAATTGATTCAAACTACATTTAATTCACTTTTCAAACGCTCCACCCTGTTAACACATAACAACAGTGACCCCAGCTGGACACATATTGTAGGTGTACCTTCATTCCATGGCTTTAACTTTTAAGATTCAGGATTCAAAAAACTTTATTAATCCCCAATGGAAATTGTTTCACCTAGCAGAGAAATTTGTATCTGTTACAACCGTGATTTATTACTAAAAGCTTCTTCCTAAAGAAAGCTGTATATAGGGAATTTTACTAAAGAATATTAGGCTGATGATTTTCTGAGTGCATTGCTCATTTGAAGTTAGTCAGACATTTCGTAGAGATTTGACTTTGAGCTCTTATTTGATTTTATAAATTTCCAGGTAGCAATGAAAGGTATAGCAATGCTGGGTATTCCTGCCAATATAAAGATGATCAGATAGATCCACTCTGGATATGGTTTTTCCTCAAGTGTAGGGAATTTGTCCTGAAAATACACAGAGAACATGCTGTATTTTTTTGCTTTTGATGGGAGATTGGGGTTAATCCCAAAATATATTCATATTTACCGATTTAGGATCCCATGTTTTGTAAAGTAGCTTTTCAGAAACTTTAGTGATGAAGTAAAAGATCAGGATGAAAAACATAATGAGTGGGCTGATGACTCTCCATGATACCTGCCAGAAGAAGTTGGGCTTGTGTCCAATCATGAACTTGATATCATCATTGAACCTAGGAGAACAGATAAATGGTTTACTGGATTTGCTTTAGCGTGTAAATGAAATAACAACTTTCTCTTAATAAACCATGTTATGGTCTTGGTCATTTCTGGCTAAATCAGTGCTGCGATGTACAGTTTCTAAATTATTACATTGTGTGTTCAAATGTACAAGTTTGTGATGTTAGAATAACTGCCTTTGGTTATATATAGAATATGTTATTAGTATATCACCACTGTATGTTATGACTTGGCATGTACTTAAAATATGACAGACATAGAGTTATAAATGTTTACATTTTTTTAATTACACTTTAATTACGTATTTACTTTACCTGTCTATCCCATATATGTATACCACTGAGATCGTCTCACAGAATGCAACTATTAGCAGAGGAATGGATCCTCCATACATATCGAAGAGTGAGAGCCAGTAGTTTCCTGAGCCTTGGATAAATATAAGACCCACCAGACAGCAGAACACGCACGTTACACCTGAAGGAGAAAAAGGAATTGATGAAATACACCAGAAATCAAGGGAAATTTATTATATATATTAAAGAAAATGAAGTTACCAGTGACAGCCTCTTTTGGCCATGTCTTAGGGAAAACGTTGAGGTCTTGCAGTGGTACTAGAACTCCTTCAATGTTACCAAACATTGATGACAGGCCGAGACAAAAGAGCATTATGAAGAAAAGAACAGCCCACAGCGGTGAAAAGGGCATCTTGGTGATCGCCTCAGTGAACACAATGAAAGCCAAACCAGTTCCTTCAACTCCCTAGGTCCAAATACATTTTATTATTCACATCATTTGAACACGTTGATGTTTCCTCCTACTGAAACTGCTGGTGCATAAATAATCTTACTCTGATCTGGTGAATTCTTACCTCACTGAGAAAAGTATTTAAATCACAGGTTTTCAGATCCAGATCTTGAATCATCTCAGGATATGTTTCATTAAGATGCTGAACAACCTGGCTGTAGTTGTTTTCAGTGATGTGTCCCTCAGCAAGATCAAATGCATTTAGTAATCCTAAGATGTTTCTAAAAACCAAAGTCCCAAAGTTTGGTTTACAATTTTTTTTCACAGTTAAAATTATATGAGCTGCTAAGATGTATATTTATATATAAAAAATATAAAATACCCAGAAAGACAGGTGTCAAATCTCTTTGTTGCTCTGAAGCCAATAATGGTGTATACGACAGTTGCAGCATAGACAGAGGTGATACCATTGACGACGGAGATGATGACTGCATCCTGTTCACAGTTGTTACTAAAGGAAAAATATATTTTCCTTTTACATTTTGTACATGAAACTTTCAGTTATGCAGTCCTAAACATGATGAATGTGTTGAACTCACTGCACTGAGTTGTAGCTGGAGAAGGAAATGAGACCACCAAAGGCCAGAGAGAAGGAATAGAAAACCTGAGCACCTGCATCCAGCCATGTGGATGGCTTTGCCAGTTCTGTTAGCTGGAAGAATTGGTATAGTAGAGGATTATTGATCAGATAATAGATAAAGGATTCAAAAGACAGTGGATCCAGACAAATACAAATGTGATCATAATTAATGTGTTAAATGTGTTCGGTAAATATACAGTTTTAAGACTTTATTCTGCGAGAGTCAAACAGAATATACAATTTAATACATTCATTCAAAAGTGTTTGCTAAGATAATTTTGAAATTGTAACTTACATCTGGTGTAAAGAGAAATTTGACTCCATTCAAAGAGCCCTTCAGAGTAAGGCCTCTGATTAGAAATATTGTCAGCACCACATAGGGAAGTGTAGCTGTCACATACACAGCCTTGGGGAAAGGGGAAAAAATTCATATAGTCATTGTTTAGCTTAATTAAAATCTACTCTATTGCCCCACGAAGCTATGTGCTGTACCTTCCCAGTGGTCTCAATACCACGAATGATGCAGATATAGAGCACAGCCCATGAACAAACATGACAAAGCAGGATCCACCACTGCAGCCCACCATTGTCGTCAATACTTGGTGTTGTGTTCAGGGTGTTTCTGTACCAGAAATAATCCACGGGGGAGCTCTTCTCACACTCCAAGATGAATCCTGACAGAATGTATTAAAAATAATTTTGTCACTTAGCCAAAATCAATTTGCATACTATTGTAGTTGTAGCACTACCTGTTAAATTTGCATTCTTGGGACATTGGCTCCATGGCAGCGGCTCTTGAAATGAGTTGAAGAAGTACCACAGAATCCAGGCAATGATGGTATTGTAGTAGAGACTGATCATCAGAGATACACACATCGATGCAATTCCTGCCATGAATTTAGAACAGGGTTTATTTTAATGCACTTTGCAACAATTGTAGTAAACACTATGCCAATTGTTACTTACCAATGCCAGTCAAATATGGGTGAATTGCAGCCCACACCCCCAAGCTGCCTCTTCTTAAACGCTGACCAATGGCAAACTCAAGATGGAGGAGTGGGATTCCTTCAAGAGCCAACAAGATCAGGAATGGTATCATAAATGCACCTAAAAAAAGTAAAAACAAGATGGTGTCATGGTCAAATAAATCTGTCATTGTTCTTTACTTATATCTATGTCTATCTATATATACACCCGATGTGTAAAGTTATTTTGGAGACAAGACATGAAGACTTAATGACATTTATGTTAATCATTAAGAAGGTCAGAGTAGGTTTATAATGCAGTGTATCATCCATTCAAGCCTTTACAGCACTTCTACAAGGATTTTCTGTAAGTCTGTGGGTATGATTCAGAAGAAGTTGGGACGCTGTAAAATCTCAAAATCTCAAAAATAAAAAAAAATAAAATAAATTTGGTCAACATACCCAATGATCCTAAGGAAACATACCACAGCATCACACCAAATAATTCAACGTCATACACAAGATGACATAAAAATACAAATAATTCTTAGGTGAAAACATATTTTCTTAATTTTACAAACAGGCAATCCAAAATGTATTTCCAAAAGACATTAGCAGGTTGACACATGCTAATGTTCTTATAGCTTTGTATTGAATATAGTAAAATATGAAGTAACTGCAGCAAACTTTAAAAGCATCACTTGCCTCCTCCATGACTCTGGCACAGATAGGGAAAGCGCCAAACATTTCCTAATCCCACACAAAACCCCACACAGGTCAGCATGTACTGGGCTTTGTTGTCCCATTTTGGTCTGTCACCAGCTTCTTCCTTCTCCAGCTTATCCAGCTGCTGATGGGACAATATCCTGTGTTCCAGGCCTGGATTGGAGAGTTGTATCTTCATGATACTTGGCTGTGGTGTTGTGATATAGTGTTGCTCTGTACACTCCTGGATTGTGAACTGTAGCTCACACTGTAAGATGTACTGGACCTCTGTAATAGATTGACTAGGCTGTCATAGATCCTCAGCTGATGCTATACAGCTGAGCAAGAATACACGTGACAATTAACTGATGTCTTATCCAGTGGTGAAGGGTCAGTGCACAAAAGTCACTCTTCTGGTAAGGTTTTTTTGGAGAAGACATTTTAAACATGATTAATCACACAAGCTGGTCAGTAACTACTTACATTTAAACAATACCCCACCTACAGTAAGTACAGTTTTGAGCCACTATACTTGTACTATACTGCAGTATTTCCATTTTATCTTACATTTACTCTTCTGCATTTGAGAGGCACGTTTGTCTTTTTATTGCTACTAAGTACTGTAAAAGATCACTTTCTGAATAGAAGGAATAAAATTAATGTTGAATGTTTTCTCGAATGTAACTGAAGGAAAAAAAGGTTTTTGAAGTTCTTGAAATTATACCTGAATTAAACATAATCACCTCTGAACATTTTAGTTTTTAGAAACCTTTTTTATGTGGCACATATGGAACAAATCTGGAGGAGACTTATGCATTCATATTACTCACATCATCAAGTTCAATTCTGTTTAAAATACTTTTTCATCATTAAGCCAATAGGAAATCACTTTCCTAGGGGAGTACTTTTCTACTTAAAGTAAATTTTACAGTATGTGGGTAGTACTTTAACTTGAGTAAAGAATCTGATCTCTATGAAGTATTTGCTTTGCATTTATCAACTTGTAGAACCTCACTAGTAGCACCTGTGTAAATAATTAATAAGTGATTAGAAACACAATATACAGTAACATAACTCTGATAATATATTAACAGGTCATTACACTGTTTTATAAAACATCTATCAAGTGTACAAATGATTCACAGGTAGTGATGAAAACTGTTAAAAAACGCATGTAATAAAACATTGTTGAGGCTTGATAGATATATACATATTATTTTACATTGAATCTGTTATCGCACATTCATTAGCTCGGTTTTTTACGGGTTGTTCAAAGATGCATACAGGCGCATTATTTAATTCCTTCCATTACTACATTGTATAATTTTTATTTAACGTTTAAATGCATTTTATAAAATGTTACAAAAATGTTAAGCTATTAAGACTATGTTTCATAATAATAATAAAGGCTCTATGTATCTGCCTATCCACCAACCACTGTGTCCATTTACTAAAAGAGTCAAGTTTGTTCAGATCACGCGTTAAGCTGCACTGCAGCCTTTTAATTTTCCCCTTCCTCCAGTGGAGGCCGCCATTGCGTTTGTAATATGACCTCTGTCGGCCGACTGAGGTCTTTGGCTGCTGAGTCCTCTGGCAGAGTTTCTGCTTGAGGAGGGAGCCGCTTCGCATCGCTCTCACAGACCAAACGCCAAGTGTAGCAGTCCCGTCCGCAGTCTGCCTCAGCACCTCAGCCGCCCGCAATGCCCTTGGATACCGCCGCGCCGCTCATTTCCATACCGCGCTGACTATCTCGTATCTCCAACGCAGTACCCTGGATCTCTACTTTTGGACTGTTGTGTACACTGGCCTGAGTCATCTCAGCGAATGGAGAAGGTCCAAGGATAACAGAGGGTGCAGGATTTTGCTACTGCGGAAGACCTGCCGGTAGTTTGCTGGCCGGAGGCTGCGTGTCTGTCAGGCTGTGGTGTCACATCCACTGTTTTGATTATCTAAAATCGCCTTGCATGGATACATCATGGCTACGTTTATATGCAGGGTACAGTTCTTAGATGATACTGATCCATTTAACAGTACCAATTTCCCCGAGCCCACCAGACCACCTCTGTACACTTTCAGGGAAGATATTCCTCTGATAAATCAGATTGCTGGAGTCCACAGACTGCTAAAAGCACCACAGAAGGTAGGCTATGCAGTGTAATCTCCTGTTTTTGTTCACAATAATCTCTTTAAATAATCCTAGTGAAAAGTTAACACTTGCTAAAAAGCTAAATTAATGATTAGCTTGCCTATGTTTGAGGGGTTGCTACCCAGCAGACTTAGAGTAATAGTCCATAGATAGAGTGACACAAAGCAGATTGGAAATGTAAGTGATGCTGATCAAGTGTAAACATGTATTCAAACATTACAGGCTTATAATATGACATTATGAAATATTTGGTGGCATTAAGTCAGAAGACAGATAGATACCCATTATTGCATATTGAGGGAAGGCGGGCATCTGTTAATGTTTACCTCAACCACAACACTAATCCCCTTTCTGTTTAACCTGCTTTTCTTACTACTCATTATCTAGACTTAGGAAGATCTTTAGGAATTTAGAAAAGCTTTGTGTCAGTTATTGTGTTAAAGAAAAGAGGCATTGATGGTATTCTAAACATAATCAGTTTCAGTCAAATTATTGCTTGACTTAATAATGTAACTTTGCCTCAGGAAGTCATTCATGCTGTAAAAAATATCTAGAGTATGAAACCTAAGTAGGTGAGGTGAAAGTTGGTCAGTTGTTGAGGGATGGACAAAGGTAATTCCACAAACAGGTTGTTTTAGATCTGAGGATTTAAATGGAAAAATTATATCACTATGAAAAACACTGGATTTAGAAATGACATGTATTTCTGATCAAATGGTTACACCTCCACATTGTTTTATTTGCCACATCACTCCCATCTTCATTCACTCCTCCCTGCTTGAGGAGTTAAAACAGTGCACCTTGCATCGGTTGCAGAAGTTGGCCTTCCAAAGATTCACAACTGTACAGCCAATTGTAAGCAGCTCAAAATAACTCAATGTTCCTCTCCGGTATGGTGTTTTTAGCCTTTTTCCCCTAAGAAAGCCATTGACAAATAATCTGAACCTGATCCTAATTTTCTGTTTTTTCCTTTTTTGGAGGCTATTGATGGGGGTTGGCAGGCTTGAGAAACCCCAGCTTCTGCTTTCTGATTACACCATGTGCATTCAAACACATTTTCAAAAGACCTCATCTACAGTCTTTAAATTTAAACAAATCACGGGGGCCATAGCATTTGAAGTTGGGTCTTTATTCAGCATACATGTAAGCCTGGTTGGGAAGTCATGTAAATAAAAGTTAATTTAGGTTTTTCTTCATTCTGTCACATTAGTGGTCCTGTTTGAGTAGAGCTGGTAAGATAAGTCATGGAACTCTGAGGATGCTGTGGATCACCACAAGCCTGGATCTCATTCTGCCGCCCACTCAGCCTGACCAGCAGGATGGGATGGGAATGCTTTATGCTATTTCAGAGAGGGGATGGAAGTGGGCAAAATTACAAATACAAACAAAGAGCTGATGTACATTGAACAGTTGGCTGGTCTCAGTTTAGCAATAGGCCAGCTGGACCGCAAACTATTGTAGACAGGGAGGGAGTACCAGTGGTAGCTTCTGCAGTACCTGGTTACTAAGATTTGGTTGCATGGACGTTAGTGGTTAGCAGTAACTTGAGGGTAAATCCTTGTGATTTTCATCAAGCAAAAACAGGTGGATGACAAGACTTTACTCCCACATCTGTGCAGCAGTTTCTTTGACTCACGCTTACAGCGTTGAAGAAGTGACTTTGTGTGATTCTGTGAAGGCATTTGACAACAAACCTGTTGTCTCTGAGCTCTCACTCTGTGGTGCAGGTCAATCTGGTATAAATAGCACACACATGGTGCCAAGGGAGTCAAAACAGCTAGCATATGCTCTCTTTGGGCTGTTCCCGTCAATTTCAGTCTGCTCTCTCAAGAGGGGTTGTTGTTTATATGTGTGTGGTGGATTGGGTTGTACATCTGATGGTTGCTGCTATTCAGACTCAAACATCAATCGGGAGGAACTGGGAGTTATAAAATTCAGACAGAATATACAGGGTAGAAACAAGGAGTCGCACTATAAATATTTTGTCAGGGATGGAGATCCAGAAGTCAACTTTTATCACTTTTGGAAAATGTCAAGTTGTCATCAAAAAACAAACAAAAAAATACTTGAAAACAAACTTTTCTGTTGCCTCTGTAGGGGGAAAGTATGGCTGGTCACTACTGTGCCTTTCTCAGGCTTTAGATTTTGTCATAAATAATGCATTGTTATTCCAAATCTGCAGTTAATGTCAGCACACATTGATAGATCAATAGTTCAGTAGTCCTTCATACCATAGGCTTTCTTCCATTTCAGTGCTTTGTAGTTTGTGGCTTGGTGGCCTTGATGCCTTGCATCAGTCTGCACAGCAGAAGTCAGTGGAGGGAAAATGTGGCTACGTTTTGGAAAATGGACTCTCACTTTACCAATTTCAATTTTTGGGCCGGTTGTTTTCCTGCATTTTTCTTAAGAAATTACAGAGTCCCATAATGAGAAGTTATGTTAAATGCTGTAAAATACAGGTTCGTTCTTCATGCCTGTCAGAGTTCTTTTGAATTCTTTTACATATTGTTATGCAGAGTTGAGGTTTTGCTGGTCTCTGCATTTTGGAGGGTTGTCTCAGCAGAGGGCTCCTTTGTGAAAAATGCAGTATCCATGGACAGACTCATCCTCTGCATGGTTGACAGGAGTTTAAGATTGCTGTTGTGGTTTGTCTTTAGTGTGTCAAGTGTGTGTAGTTGTGTCTTAAAGAAGCTGACTTCAGGGAAAGACCACAAATACCGTCCTCACCTTTATCAAATAAGCTGTAAGCTTTTAAAGCAGCTTATTGTAATTCCTCTTGTTTGATTTAGAAACCTCTTCAGTTTACAGACAAAAACAGGTAATGTTGGGTAAAACAAGGTCAGCATTTGCACAAATCTATGGTGCTGTTGTTATGTTATTACGATTTTCAGATACAGTATATGCTGTCTCATTACAGATGTTTTTCCCCTGTGAAGTGCAAATAAATTTGGAGTGTGATAGCAGTTTTAAATTGGAAATTGCATGGTGTTTATTTTTAGTTCTTCTGCCTTTACTGCCTGCCTGGTCAGTGGACCACAGTATAGTGGTTGAAGGGAGAGGCCAGACCTCAGTGTGTGAGCAGAGGACTTGTGGTTACTTCTCTGGACTTGGCCATCACAGGGCCACTGTGGGTTCAAGTCCTGGGCGGGGGACAGCCAAGGAAGCCTCTGCTGCTGATAATCTGGTAGAATTGTTCTTGGATTAAGGGCCATTTGAGTGCATTAATCTGTACTGAGTATATATGGCAAGACATGTAATCAGTAATCCAGGTTCATTATATAATGAGAACCTAAAATGACTTTGGCTAGAGTATGGATGTGTGGATACACGAAGGATGAGCAGATGGGTGTACATATGGGGACTGATTAATGGCAGACTTGGCAGATAGTTCACTTTGACTTTTCTGCTATTTTCCCTTTGGCCTGTGAGTCGAAACCCTGTGTGGGGAAATGCATTTCTGGGTTCCACGGTTAGCTAATTACTGGTTGCAGCTGCAAATCCAGCCCAATGTTTTGTCTATTTCAGGTTGTGATACAGAGCATAAAGCTGAAAGAGAACAAACATTTTTTGCCCTTTTATCCAATCCACAAACTTCAACAGTTTTTAAAGTATAATTTAAAAAACTATAAAATGTACAAAGAGTGAAACATACTATAATAATGAACTGATCTACAGTAATCATAAATCTTGTTTTCCATTGTAATTGTTATGGTTCCACAACATTTGGACCCAGTTTATAAAAGCCTTTAGACTTAGACCAAAATATCATCTTCTGATGATTGTAAATACATTTTCTGTACATAGAAGCAGAAATGACATAAGAACATCTTGAAAAACTAAAGAATGGTGACTGTAAAACCTCACATCATTTTAAATGAACATGGTTCCACATAATTAAATTGGCATCACTGGCAAGTTCAGTACATCACTGCTACTGTAAAAATTAAAAATATGACCTAATGGAAACACGTGAACAGCAAGCACAAAAAAATGCAAAAAATTAGCACACGTCTTTACCTTAAATGACACACATGATAGGGAGTCTCCTGGGGGCAGGGGGAATATAGACATTCAGGGCAAAGAGTTTGCCTTGGTTTGGTTCAAGTTGTGTAGTTCTTGCCACTGATCAGAATATATGATTCATGTCTTCATGCTACATTTCATAATACTGTCACACCCATTATTTTCAAAGGCATATCAGTCCCTAGGCATAAAAATTGTGATTTTAAATTGAGCCCTTATGCCTGGATTTCCTGTCAAGTTCAAAATCTGTCCTGTAATCTGGAGCAGCATTTGTTTGCCTCCTCTCCTTGTGTACGGTCGAGCTTCGTTTGTTTGGCTGCTGTTCTGTCTACCTGTCTCTTGCTCTGCCTATCTCTATCTCTTTCTATCTCTCACTCTGCTTAAGAACAAAATAGGATTTGTCACAGTGTAACTGTATCGTTTCTAATACAGTGACAAAATAAGATTTGTCATTGTATTGGAAACAATGTGATTTCCTGAGCAATTTAAGTTTTTGGCACACTGTGCATGCTTCGTGCATTGCTTCATCCCTGGTGTCCTCTCAAAAAGATTATTTTACCCCTGTAATAACTATCATTATACTATTATATATGTACAAGTCTTACATTACTAATAATCTCCTGGTTTAGCATGCATGGAAAGCAAACAAGACAGCTCAGAGTTAGAGAGAGGGTTAAAGTTATCCTAACCAACCACATATTTTGTTTCAGTTCTCAAAAATGACAGTCCCTGAGTGCTGAAATGCAGTAATACAAACAGAGTGGATGAACAGATCAAAGCCATCAGACCCATAATGTCTGATGTCTTTCCCAGCCTTTTTCCTTCACGTTCAGTTAAGTTTCTGTCATAGAGCTTATTTGGGATATGTAAATAGTAATTTATGTGTATTATAGTTTTTGCTACCCACAAGGCCTCACAGGGAATACAAATTTACTGAGTTTAGTATATTTGTGGGCTGTACAGTACGATATGTTGTTGTTTTTTTGACACATTGATGTGACTACTGATGGAAGAGAGTAGTGCAGCTCTCTCCACTTGAGTCATATATTTGCCCTCCTGTAATGGTATTTGTTTTCCTGCTTCACTGTTGGAGCTGACGTCCTGCAGAGCTGACAGACTCAGAATATAAATAGGTTAATATCTCCAAATTGGAGGTCAACCAGACACGTGAACAGATACTCTCATTCTTCATCTCCTTGAACATAGCGAGCTGATGACAAACTATTCAAGACCAGACAAATCATGCCTTCTCTGCAAAATCATCTTTGTGTAATGATAGTTTATCAGACATGAAGAGCAGAGAGATAAGAGGCACCAGACTGCAGAGCTGCTCCAAATTTTGCATGACTTCTCTCCAACCTTAAACAACCTGTCATTGTAGAGCGCTGACAGGAGCTGATAAAATAACTTTCTATAGTCTACTGCAGAACCTAACCTAATATACACTGTGCATTAGTTATTGATCTATTAAGAGTAACCAAGTTTTGTAGACAGTGCATTCATAGCATGAACAGTAACTACATTTTATCACATAGCAACTATTTTATCATATTTTGTACTGGAAAGAAAGACATAGTGAATCTTCTGTTTAACAGAAGCAGAAGGACCCCAGCAACAAATGGCTGTAGTTAAGTCTTCCTTTAACATGTTATAGGTTTATGATGTGATGTTAAGAAGACTGAATGTTTATGTCTTCTCTCTGTTTAGCCTGATGACTGTACCCTTCAGCTGTCCCATAATGGAAGCTACCTGGACTTGGAGTCTACGTTGGCAGAGCAGAGAGATGACCTGGAGGGGTTTCAGGAGGAAGGAGGGTAAGATAACAATCACTTCTGTCTCTGTGTCTCGTTTTGCCTTTGCAATCACCAGTCTTCAGATGCAGTTGCATGCATCCAACATACTGAAATTAAAAACATCTCTATTACTTCAGATTTGGAAACTTCTATAAATGGCCATATATTCTATACACACAGGTTGGATTGAAACTGCATAAGGCACTAGTGCTGCCTAACAGGTGGATAATGTATATTACTTGCCAGACTTTGATTGTCCATGATTGTTTGTGTTGTTGTGGTCAGTGAGACTGTTGTGAACCAGAAATGAAAATGTATTTTTGATTATAACAACCTGGCTTTTAAACAGCCCAAATAGTTCTCCGCTTTAACAGTCCTAACAGACATAATCAGTACGATGTGATTACTGTATTTTGAGAGAGACATAAAATTTCAGGCAAGATAATAAAGGATACAGTATTTAAATCCTTGGCCCGGGACACATATTAATATCCTGCGTTTTGTATTACTCTGCCCAATTTGGTTGTATTACAGCAATTCGAATAATAATGGTACCCATTTTGTTCCAGGATGAATTAGTGAAATAATCCCTTTTCTGGGCCTCAGTTGATTGGGTTCTCGGAAGGTGGTTGTGTCTGTTGAACAGCTATCTTCATTAGCTGCTGTCAGTAGAAGTGGTTGCTAAATTATTATGTTCATACTATTTTATGGTGGAGACAGAATTAGATATATTTATAACTGTGGTTTTTGCACTTTTCTTGTTACAGACTAAATGTACCATGGCATTTGTCCATTTGTGTCCCTTAAAATACGTAACCTCCCTGGCTGGGTGGTAGCAGTGATGTCATCTAAACCCATTATGAGATGTAGACAGGTCCCATCAGTAATCTCCTTCATGTGTATTGAATGTTACCTCAGTGCTCTCGGTAGAAGTGGCCAAACTACAATTATACACCCACCACCAACACAGCTCTCAGCTTATAATTTAACTTTATTCTTTAATATGTGGTTAAATGAGGCTTTGTCTTGACACTACTTCTAGACCTGGATGAAGAAGGGAAAGCTTTAAAATTCTATTAGTTTCATTTTAGTTTCATACATTTTGTTTGGCCAATTACTTTATTGACTCCATATGTTTTTTTCATGTTCTTTGGCGTATGTTGATATATCATTCATGCGCTGCCCTCTTTAGATGATTCACAAACCAAAGGTTGGCATGAGAGTTCCTGGTCGGCTTGACCACAAACATGTATGGATTTATTTGTCTAACTTGGAATTCATAAGCTGCTCTCTGGCTTTGTGTTTCTATTGGACCTTGTGAGTGCTGTCTTTTCCCAGTTCCATCTGAAATAGTTATGAGCTTATGGGAGGCTATTGAGAGCTGTGAGGTTAAAGTGGTCCACTTCTCTCTCTGAAGAGCGAGCCTGCCAGAATCTGTGTTGTGCCAGCTGGCACAGGCTGGTATGGATGTGTGTCATTAAACCCACACAGTGTTGTCTGAGGAGGCTGGGGGTGAAGGTGGTTAGCCAATTATTTTGTAAAAATAGGGCAGTTCTGCTCGCTGGCTTTTTATGGTGCTGATGTGCCCAGTATTACCTCCCCCACTGCTCAGTTTTTTTGATTTGTTGATTATTGAGCTAATAAAAGGTCTGATGAGGCATTTCACCTTTACTTGTTCCACTTTACTTTTGTTTTTACTGCATAAGATCTGTCAACAACAGTCTCTAATTTAGATTTTTTTTTCTTAGTTTTTTTTTCTGAATTTTACAAGTTTATGTCAAAGTAACACCCTTGCCAGTTAACAACTTTCAAAATGGTGCTTTCATTGCTTTTGCTTTAGGCCCAGCCACCTACCATTTGAAAAGAGGATACTGCTGTGGTATATTCATATTCTGCCTGAGTTCCTGATATCTCATAATTATTGGCCATCAAATCCACATGTAATTGATATTAATGACAGGTTACATTCCTGCAGCACCTGTGTCATACATAGTATCTTTAGAATCAGATTAAAGTGTGATCCTCTGACAGATCACTGCAGAGCCAGGAGATATCCATGTCACGGGAGCTTAAGGGCCATAATCACTTCCATGCCGTGTTATGAAGCTTAGCTATATGAGATTGTGACTCATAAATCCCCTGTCCCATCTCTGATACAAGCTCACTTCAAGTTTTACAATAGCCATACTGCCTAGACATATGCTCAGACATATCTGCACAGATTTAGGGTCTGTGTGTCATTCAGGTTTCTATCAATGATAGATTGATTGACCCCATGCACACAGTTTCCTGCATTTGTAGCTCTGAGCCAAGATGGAACATGGAGGGGACGTAGTTAGGATCAGATGGGCTGTCATGTGCTTACAGACATTTATAGCTGCTGAATATTTTTCTGGATTACATGGATTGAGGAGCTGAAGCCTGTTTTAGAGTTTCAAGTGAACTTGGGTCTGATGCAGTGGGAAAAATGTTGAATGTTGAATTCATGTGTGGAATTATGTGTTGGCTGTGATGTTGTTTTTGCTCAAATATGTGACATTGATTGGCAGTTGATTAGTAAAGTAAGCCTTCAAGGGCATATTCCCTGGCTTGTCTTTAGAAGATAACATGAAGTGCTGTTATTGACTGCGTAATTGATTCAGCATGTAAAATCTGTAGCTATCACATAGCACAGAAGACACTTTTTAGCATTTTGCTTCCCTGGTGCTTATAATGCTCAACAAAAAGCCAGCAATTTTATGCTGAATAAGCCTTTGTTGGTTTGATTGAGTGTTCCTGATGTGTTCGACAACAAGTTAGAAGTCAAGCATATTAAAAGCCAACTGTTATTGCTCTGTAGGCCTCAACTATTCAGAGTTTCTCATCATATCCTTTCATCTCTCTTAGGGCAGCTCCACTTTCATTATTTTCATTTTTTTCTGACCCACTTGGACATTGTATCATAGACACTCATAGCGCACAAGATTTTCATTTGAGAAAAAAAAAAAGCGCATTTAAAAAGAACCAGAGGAATTGTCAAACACACTACAGCTTAAACTTCAAGCAAGGAAATAAAACACAGTTGTCCCCTCTGTGTTTGCAGAGCAGTTTAAGGATATTATTAACAGAATAGAACAGCTTGGTGATTGTTCTCTGTGTGTGTGTGTGTGTGTGTGTGTGTGTGTGTGTATGTGAGAGAGACCTGGTCAATGGTTAGTAAAACAACCCTTCAGAGGGGAATGAACCTAGTGATTAGTCTCAGCCTCATTCTTTATCCTCTTTACCCCACCTGGTTTACTTGGGCACTGGGGGTCTCTTTTCACATTCTGATGCTGGAATCAGAAGTGTTCACTAACAAATGCTGAGTCACTAGATGTTTGTGGGCCCTCCTGGCTGGCATTAATTGGTATTCAAGGGATAGTGCTGGCTTTACTGAACTCTAAATAAATCTGTTCAATTTCTGTAGGTACACATTTTGTGTTATTTTGTGTTAAGGGACCAATAATGCTTCCTTAGATAAAGACAGATAACCAGTGATTTAGTTGCTGCATATCCAGCTATGAGAAGAACAGTTTTTGAGGGTGCTGTACAACAGAGCAACAGAGTAGAATAAAGAGAAAATTACTAATAGTTGGCAGGTACATGTATGTAACATTTGCTATAGTAATGATCATGAATATCAAAAGCTGTTGAGATTTATTGTTCACTCCTTCTCTTCTTATGTGCAGACAGACTAAAGATGACCATATGTTTTCATTTATTATTTTATAAAGCATCTAATTGTGACCACTTGCCTTGGCTCATGATCAGGAAGTAAAACACAAGAAGTAATTGTTTTAGGTAATGGTCGAATTTGTTAAATTTATGAGATAATTCAAATGGTAGCTACAGAGGTATCACAGAAGCACAATGTTTAACATGATGAATCAGATGTAATAAGAGTGTGGCTTAAATTAATTATACAGTACCACCACTGGAGGAAACCGGAATATTCTGGCACAGAAGAGCATACAGCCAAAAGAGGACCAAGGAATTCAGTAGGTATTACATTCCAACATGTTGCCAATTTGTTATTTGGCTGACATTCTTTATAGTTGTGATTATTTCAGAAACTTTGGGCTCCACCCTTTGGAAGCCTGGAGGACTGTCTGTGGGAGTGCTCAATTTTCATGTTTAATTGGTGAAGGGGGGTCTGAAAACCTCACTCATATTCCATGCACGTTTGTTTAATTTGATAATGAGCATGTTGGCCTGCGTAGCCTCAGGTCTTGGCTAAGCACAGGGATACAGTTGCAGTGAAGCAGAGAGAAAGCAGACATTCGTGACAAAATGGCTCTAGTTACCCATTTGCCTCGACAGCATCACAGAGGATTAAGTTCCTGTTTGCTGTCTCATCTCACCAGTGAAGGTCCATGTTGACAGATGTTGCGCCTGTGTCGCCTCTGCTTGTTGCTCGATATTATATTTAATAAACAGTGAGCATACACAGACTTCCCCTGCCACTTAATCTGCTTGTGTCTTGTGTGCATGTCAGCACAGTCCCCCTGACTGGTCGGGGCAGGGAAGATGTCAGTGTGTCTGTCTGTCTGAATGTATAAACGGGTACTGCAGTAATGTTTTTGTGTTCTGGTGAGGCAGCTGTAGGTTCTGCCTCCTGTGCTGATAGGATTTTTCTTCCCCTGTCAGACCCATTGCTGCCTGATTGTCACTAAGAGTGACATCCTTTTGCTGGCACTGTGCCAGTCTGAACAATCAGGCAGCTTCTGTGGAGGCGATATAAAAGCCCATTTGTCAGAGAGAGGAATCAGGGGGCGGGGTGTTGCACAACTCTACCTGCTGTGCTCTTGTCTACAGTTGTGTCTACTGATTTTGTTTGTACGGTTCTTTAGCTTGTCAGGGAGATTATCCAAATCTAAACAAAAAGGTAGCTCTCACCACCAAAGTTTAAAACACGTAATTAAAAAGGCTGTTTCTCCATCATATTAATTGTGATGCCAGCATGGGCGGAGAATGTTCATGATAATAGCTGATTTCTGCCATAGAGTTACACCATTGTTTTTAAAAGTTAATTAAAAACAAATCAGTGACGGTAAGTGTTGCAATAGGTGAACTATGTCTTCATTAGTCTGAACATAAGCAATATAGTTCCTTTTGTGTTCATCTCGCATGCATTGTTCTGGTGAAATGCTAACTAATGCAAGAAATATGTATTGTGATCCATGGCTAAAAAACATTCCCAAAAACATAGACGGTGTCCAATTGTAAGTATATGTTCATGACCATTTTTTTAAGATTTACATTTTTTGTAATAATAGGCTAGGAGCTGCCAAGTGTCACAGACAAGGTAGAGAAGTCAAAAAAGTACTGCCAGATGGACTAGCACATTTTTTTGCTGTTGTTTTTTTGTGGGATTTATTCACATTAGGAAAAATCAAGGCAATTATTTATATCAAACTTTATACACAAATCAGAGAGTGAGCTTCTAAGTAGGAACATTTTGTTTTGTGTGACTATAGACAACACTGTGTTCACATTCGCTCTCACAAATCAATAGAATTGGGGTGCATTGTTGTCATCTTTGTTTTGGATTGCCATTCACACATTGTGAACAGTTGACAGGATGGTGATAGGGTCTTGGCATATCTCCATTAACACAGGGGGTGGAGTTGACCTCCAAGTTGCTCCCAGCCTTCATTTTCACTTATGGAGACCTTTCCCCTGTTCTGTTCTGTGACCTCTTCCCAGTTGTGTTCAAACTGCAGACATTGAAGACTGAATGGTAATTAATTTAAAAAGAATTTAGTTTTCGAATCATTTTGTACCTTTGCAAAGTAGCCATTCAGCTACATTTTCTTGTAAGCACTTGCCTTCTTGTGAAATATTGATGGCTGGCTTATATTCAGAGAGGCATACAGTTACTATATCGTGATAAAACTGTTTGTGTACACTGCACATATATATCAGCATGTATGCACACACATACATATGAATATCCACATAACATTTCTTTTCATTTTCTTTCTCTCCATTTGTTTTTTTGTTTTTCACAGGAGAGGCAAGAAACACAGCATTATTCTTCGAACACAGCTATCAGTCAGAGTTCATGCCTGCATTGGTGAGTACAAAATTGTACTAAAACTGTTGACTTGAGTTGTACTATTGAATACAATTGCATATCTCACATTATGATGGTCAGCTTGTCTTACCTAGTAAATATCACCGCTGAGACACCAGCTTTAATTAGTTCTATTACCAGTGTATTATTTTTTGAGGACCTTGCACAGTGGCATCTTTGGGGAATAGCCGAGCATCTTAATTTGAGCGAGAATTACCAGCATTCAACAGGACTCTGAAAACAAAGCACTGGCGTGGAGCAGAAACTGAAAACATTTTCTGTTTTTGGAGTTACTGTGTTCTGTCACTTTGTTTTATTGGGCCTCCTGGTGTCTTTGAGTAATGTGAGGGAACTAGCACAGAGAGTTGAGTGAAAACATATGCAAACAGGCAGGCATGTGCCATATGTGCAGACACATAGACACAATGTGTTTGATTTAATGGAGGATGCTAGCTACCTATAGATTTTGGCACAAGTTTGTATTTTGAGTACTTTATTGCGTATTTCCCGGCAAAGATCCAAATGATAACTAGGTGTTAACCCTACTTTGTTTAATGCATGTATATTATAAGGAATTAATACAAACCCCAATAAAGTAATATTCTAGAGACTGATGATGATGATGATACTTTGTGAGCTATTGTGTTAGTAACAGAATGAGGAGGAGTACACACAAAGACACTTGACCTCCTGTTCAGGCTTCAAGTGTAAAAATAAACTCAAGATGTACAAAATCAATTAGGCTGTAAATTGTTAATTGTTGATTTTTCTATAATGCAGTAGAAGTTAACTGCCCAGACATTTTTATTTGCATCAATGTGAAGTCACTCTTATCTGAGAACTATCTCTTATGGTTGTCGCTGGTTATTTATTCTTGCATGTCATGCAATGGAAGTGTTTGGCTCTTTTGTTGAGATTTATGTATCATGACAGCTCATTAGAGTCATAGTGGGACACAAAAGAACTGAGGAACAGAGACTTTTGCTTGAACCTGATCAGGTCTAGTTTGCACATGTTTGATTTTCTTTATAATATAATTATGTAATCAATGCAATAACATATATTGAATATGTATGTTTCCAAACATTGATAGATTATTGTTGTTAATAATGTTATTGGGAGGTGCTCCTTGATTTTATAACACAGAATAGCCTAAATACATTTTAGTCTTTATCTGATGTAACAGTTCACTGTGAATATTTGGCTGAATCTTGTCCATCTTTACTCTAACTGGCTTTACTATCTCTCTCCTCCTTCTGGTGGTTGGCTTACTGTGGCTTAATGCAGCCTGGAGAGCAGCAGACAGACTTGCTGCTCTTCTTTAAGTGGATGATGACCCTCTATCTATAAGTTGACAGCCACCTGTTGCCCTAGTCTTTCTCAGTGACTGCCTGCGTGGCCAGTGGATTTATTTCCTCTAGCCAAGGTGGTCACTGTTACTGTAACTTGTCTAGACATGTGAGTCTAATTTTATCTGACAAGGGGGCTTACCTTATAGCCCCATGAGTACAGAATTACTGTGATTTTCATTCTCCACACGGGAGATAATTTGTTAGTCTTCTAAAGACAAATGGCTGAATAGTTTTCTTTATGAGGAACACTTGCTCTGTGTTTAGGGATTGAATTGGACTCGTTCCCTTGTGTCAATTTTTGTTCATAAAGCCCAAAATGTCCCCAAAGAGAAGCCCCCTTTTTGTGATTTGTCTTTCTATAATGATAGTTGTAATGTGAAGAAGAGAAGCTTCATTCTGTCATAATAAACTGCTTTTGAGGAATAGCCACTACAAAATGTACAGATTCGCCAAAGTATCTGTTTTCTGAATCTTAGAAATCTGGTGCCTTTTGTTTAAGTTCATAAATGCTGAACACTGTTCTCACTGTGTTGCTAAGCATCAGTGCTATTTGGATGTGATTTGTTTTGTGTTGATTAAAGTTTCACATTTTAAATGTTAACTCACTAGGGTTGGGTGTTAATTTAGCACGTCCACTTTGTTAGGATACTTTGTATGTCCCAGTGGTCGCCTCAATGAACATGAGTGATAAGTTGGTTACGATCATGAACAAAATCATTGTCATTTAGCTCAGTTTTGTGGAAAATCTATTGCATGTACTTCAAGTTTTAATTATAAGTATTCACTTTGTTTAGGTTATTTGGTTTTTGGTTTTCTCCATATATACAGAGCAGGGAGAGCTTTTGGTTTGTCTGTATGTGTGCCAGTGTGCCACAGCAAGACTTAATCCAGGCTTTCCTAATCATAGTCATTAGCTCTCACAGACATATGGCTCTGCACTGCACCGGACTGGTCAGGAAATCTCTACAACACAGTCAGTGGAGGAACCAATGTGTTCACTCAAATAGCTAATGTGCTAACTGAAATAATAATTTATTCAACTGTGACTCAAGATTTTCAGTGGCCATTCATCAATTGCTGGTTGGCAGTTTGATCCCCAGCTCCTCCAGTCCATATGTGGAAGTGTCCCTTGCCTAGGCACTGAACCCCAAGTTGCTCCTGGTGGTCAAGCCAGAGCCTTCACTCAAAAAAATCCTAAACCTAAACAGCAGGTTTCACAAAACTGAGTTATGTCAGATAATATCAAATATTGTAAATTCATCTCATTAAAAGTTACATGTGAGCTAGGTCAACATAAAATATAAAATTTTACTATAAAGTTTTTCAATGCAAATATTTAATCAACTAGATCAAATATTTGATATTTGAATATTTGATCAACTTGATCAAATATTTATTTTAAACTGACATGACCCAATTATGTGAAACCCGTTGTTTAGGTTAAATTTTTTTGAGTGTTGCATGATGGCTCCACTGTCATCGCAGGTGTGTGCATAGGTGAACAAGAGGCAACATTATAAAGTACTTTGGGTATGGATAAAGTAGAAAAGTGCTACAGCGTGGGCCATTCAACTCTCTCTACCAGTCCACCTCTGGTGTGGGGATTTGCTGTAATAGAACACTTAGTGAGTTAAGTGCTCTGACCAAAGTGAAGCCTCCATAGCAGCTTCACCTGTTATAACTGATAAATTATAGTACAAAGCAAGCTTTTATGACTGACATTAATATTTGAGGTCTTCAGGTGACACAGACAGTGGCTTCCACATTGTGAAAGGCTAAAACGTGATTTCAGACATAGATGTATTGGAAATTGCACTATAAAAGGTACAGTACATGTATGTGCAACTGTATTCTGACAGTGTGAAGCCTTTTAGATGTTTGTTTGTATGCGTAAAGTATTAGATGTTTTCAGCATTAGTCCTTTCTAAAAGGAAAAAAAGAGAAAGAGTTTTGAATGAATCTGTGTCATTAGATAATCAGTAGTGGTGAGTATTTGTTTATGTTTATTTGACCAGCATAACAGCCTGGGGTTTACAAAATAAACTCAGCTGACCCCCCTCTGCCTGTTAGCATTGGCCACAGCCTGTTTATATAGTTGGGCCCCATTGTTGTTGGTGGACTAGATGTGGTATGGAGGGCCTGATTAAAGCAGTCTTTTAGCTGATTTTTTGTACTGTCCCATATTGTTTCCAAGGCAGTCTGATTGGCTGTACAATGGTATGCAGGGTTTAGGGATAAGTATATAGAGTATATGGAGCTATAATGTAGGCTACAGCATGTCTGAGCCAACTGTACAACAGTCACACTTCATACATCAGTGGGTGATATAACATTTTTTTGTATATGGCAATTAAAAAAATTTAATGCTAAAATCATACATTTGAAAGCTGAAATGTATTGGCATTCCCCTTTAAGAGCAGGTTCATCTGTCAACACACTGATCCCAGCTAAGGAGTGACAGCTTTAATCAGAGGTGACACATTCTTAGTGGATTATCCGCCTTGTCTTTTACAACCTCTTATAAGCTGGGCTCGAAGCATGATTCATTGTGACCGCTGTTGACTTGTGTGTCTCTTTCATGCTATAATTTTGTCAAATTGGTAGTTTTGATCTTTAGGTTGACAACTGAAAACTCTGTGGTTGTTCAAATGGGAGACGATGAGCAGTAAATTCTCTACGATTATCCCTCTGCAAACCATGTTGGAAGACGAGTTCCTGGCAGCTAACAAACATAGTTGCATGGAAATATACACTGTTAATAGTGCGTTTTTCAGTGATTTGATTTGATTAATGCATTATTATGTATGTGTGTCTATTTGTGTGGGATGTCAGCACATTGACTTACGATGAAAAGATCACCTAAGTTATTGTGGTGCTCCCAACCACACTGTCTTTTCCGCACAGTATGCCACATTTGCCATCAGCTATCTGCACCTTTGTGATCACACATAAAAACAATTCCAGTAGTTTGTCGTTAAAAGGACCAATTTGATAGGTCGGGTATTGTTTTGTTAAAAGCCAGCAGAGTTATACTCAAGGAAAGGAACATACAATATCGAGTTTTCTGCATCAGGTTATATGAATTTTGCTTGTCACAGCATCTGAAGAGAGGATCCTTAACGTTTGGAATCACACTAAAACTATCAAATTAAATATCTAGTCATGTTTCTGTGTGTTAGAGAATGCCAAGCAAGCAGGGAATGATTAAAAGCATATGCATCACGTGGCACCCAGGAGACACAGAGGAAGATCAAATGGCCTGGTCTCTAATCTCTTTGACTTTCCTCAAACACACCCCAAAATGGGATCATGGACTTGGATTCACACCAGGAGGCCAACCTAAACAGCACTGTGCCAAAGAGAGAATTGAGCAGAGTGGGTCTTGGTATTTGATTCACAGCTGATAGCAAAACTAGATCTGTGGAAGGTTTGATGGTATCACTCCCCTCACACTTTGGCTCACTATTTTTTATATATACATCATATATACTTTCTATTTGGCCATGAGCCCCTCAGCCCCATGCAGAGATATAACAACATAGCTCAGGATAATGCTTATACAGCACCATTTTTGCTGTCATTTTGTCCCAGTGCCCTTGCAACTTAAACGTAAGTTATTCCACTTTCGGCAGGATTATGCCTAATTTTGCAGACATACTGTACAAGCATGTAGATAAGTAACATTAATTTGTATAAGCACACTCACATGTTCATGTTTATATGCACACACACACATGCACAGGCATGCACATATTAAGAAGCCATCTGGTTCCAGTTTACAGGCCTCTCAGCACTGCTCTTCCTCAACCGTCCAAAAAGAAGAGAACTCTCTACATTTTCATCCAAAAAAACATTTTTGTTTTTTTTTTTAATGAGGGGAGAGTATGTAGACTGATCAGGGGACAAGACAGTTTTCTAATGAACAAGATTTTATAGCCTCACTAGTCAAATTACCCAGTCTTGCACAGGACCAGTAACAATTTCAGACAAATGTATCAATTGTCATATAACCTGTTCCCCAATGGGGTGATCTGCTACCTTTGTTTTTTTTTAAACTTGTCATGAAAATGTTGCAACTGCAGAGCACATGGGATCTCATTTTTGGTTGGTGTCCTACAGCCTGACACCCAGCCTAGATGTTCCCCATGAAATTTGGTATAAGAGTGCCAATTTTGTTGCGATTGTCCCATTTTTGAAACAAACAGAAAAGTGGCTATATTTATACAGATTGGTACTGTAATAAGACACCGTCCCTTTTATTCTTTCAGAAAAAAAAGCCTTATAAGATAAATAGATCACTGGTTCAAATTTACATTTCATGGTCAGGTCAAAATATAATAGTGACACATTGTGACATGTGATTTGAAAAGCTAAGAATGGATGCCATGTAAATCAGACCCCTCTGGGATTTACCACTGCTTCATACTGTTATGAGTCTCTTGTTGAAGTGGGCAGGTGTATAACCTCCATAGCCACAGACTTTAAACAGCTGTCTTGTAGCAGGAAGGAAAATTTGGAAGGAATTTATGTTTATTTTTGCTCAAACCAACATTTATTTGATGTCTGCAGAGCATTGTTTATTGTATATTTACACAGCGTCATGACCGTTTTGATCTGTGGTTTGAGTTGCCTCTGCTCAGCCAGTGTTTGCCCTCTTTCCGTATCCTTGATGGACATACATGAATTTGTTTCTTTATCTATATGACTTTGTACAGTCAATTCTGAAACATTGGGACACCGTAAAAAATCTTCATAAAACAGAATGCAGTGATGTGCAAATCTCATAAACCCATATTTCATTGACAAAATAACATAAATAATATATCAAATGTTTAAATTGAGAAATGTAACATTTTTTGGGACAAGGCCATGTTTACCACAGTGTAACAGCTCATTTTTACCACAGGTGGTCAACGTCTGGGAATGTATGCTGGAGTTTTTCACAAGGATATAGTCACATTGTTGCCTAGATAGGACTGCTCAACTGCTCAACACTCCTGAGTCTTCTTTGTCATATTTTGGGTTTCAGGATGTGTCAAATATTTTCAACTGGTGAAAGGTCTGGACTGCAGACTAGTTCAACACCTCTACTCCTCTACAAAGCCATGCTGTTGTCATTGATGCAGTATTCAGTTTAGCATTGTCCTGCTGAAATATGCAAGGCCTTCACTAAAAAAGACATCATCTGGATAGGAGCATATGCTGCTCTAAAACCTGGATGTGTCTTTCAGCATTGATGATGCCTTTCCAGATGTGCAAGCTGGCCATCTATAAGTAACAATGCACCCATTTACTGTTCAATCAGAGATGTAGGCCCCTCTCTTCTTTGCATAGTAGAGCTTTAACTTTCTTTTGTAGATGGCACAGCGAATTATGTTCACAGACAGTGATTTTTGGAAGTGTTCCTGGTCCCATGCAGTGATGTCCCTCACAAAATTATTCCTGTTTTTAATGCTCACAGGCATCCAATGTTGCATTTTGTCTTTGTTCCTTGTGCAAAGATTTCTTCAGATTCTCTGAATCTTTTGATGATATTATATACCGTAGATAATGATGTGTTCGAAGTCTTTGCAATTTTATGTTGTAAAACAAATACATTGACAAATGTATGTGAACCTCTGACTATCTTTAGTTCTGAGAGACTCTGACTCCCTAAAATGTTCTTTTTATACCCAGTCATGTTACTGACATGTCGCTAACTAACCTAATTACCTGCAAAATATTTTTCCAGCTTTACCACTTACTATTTCAGCCTTTTTTGCCTCTGTCCCAACTTTTTTGAGATGTATTGCTATCATCAATTTCAAAATTACTTTATTTTGATTATTTGCAAGTCATTGCATTCAACTTTTATGTAGATTTTACACAGTACCCCAACTTTTTGGGGTTGTAAAATGTCATTGTTAAAATGCACAATGCACCATTATTTTGCAAATTACTTAAATGACCAGTCAGATGCCAATAGTGAAGATTACTTTCCTGACACTGGAATAAATAATTTATCAAATAATTATTTTTTATTTAAAGAAATTTATTTTTAATTTTGAGCAAGACAGTTTTTCCTTAGTTACTCAGGTGTTTGTCATTTCACCAGTTTAACATTTTGTGTTTTTATGCCTTTTGTGTGCCTCTGTCAGTTTATTTACATCTTAATTCATCATCTCTGTCATATTTGAGTTTTGAGTTTGGGGTTACCGAAGAATTTGACTACCAGTACTGACTAGAAAAACACTGACCTTTAACATAGTACCCCACTAGCCTTCATTCAAATCCTAGTGTGCCATGGAATTCCATCTCACATCATCCCTCACATGTCCTGCTGGCTTCTTTTCTTTACTTCAGCTTTGATGTCAGTGTCTGTCAAAGGAAATGTCTCTTTCCCTTTCTGCATCTATAAGGAAAATATGAGAAATGCGTCAGAGAACCAAAACCCTTCATATTTTCTTTGTTTGTCATTACAGTAACTGTCACTCATCCAGCGTTGTATGAAACAGTGTTATTATTTCTTCTCTCACCTTGGAGCAAGTGTTGCCACAGCTGGCTAGCTTTGAAGGAGGATTTATCGGATTTTTTGTCACATTCATGTACAGAGATTTAGAGTTTAGAGTGACATCAGCTGGAAAAATAAAGATTGACATGACCTGTTAGACCTGAGTTTAGAGGAATGTTACAGTCAATTTTGAATGGCTCCATATTTGCACAGTAAGAGAACCTGAAGCTAAAATGTCACTTATGAAAATGGTGGAGAGGCTTTTTCTTTTCCTTGCTGTTTGGTATGGAGAAGTTCTGGTAGAGAAGTTCTGGTAGAAAATTACATATCTACATATAAAATTTCTGCCCAGCACCTCATCGTGCACAACCAAAAATCTTTGCTCCATAGACTTTAGTATCCTTCTGGCTTCCACCAAGTCATGCCTTTGCATCTTCCTTTTTCTTACACTCTGGGTACATGTGATGATGCAACCAAAGGAGCTGTGCAGATTTTATGTTTCTATTTTATCTGGTAAACAGAAGCCATTTCATAAGACAGATTAACTGTGTCCTTTTTTATCTTTCTATGACCCCTCACAGTGCTGTAGCTCTGGAACACCTGTGGCTTCCCATGTTTGACATTGCATTGTGGTGACTGGCTGCAAGCCAACAGAAACTACAGGCATATGCACTGTGAGCCATTTGGCAAAGGTAGAAAATACGTGACATTGTGTGGTGATGTGTTAATAATTCGAGAGTCATCCTCTTGTGTTCTGGTTGTCAAGATTGTCACCACACGGAAAGCAGGAATGATATGCAGCTGTGCAATGATTAAGGATGTTGTAGACCATATTAATCTGTTGTAAATATTAGCCAGACCACCAGGTATCTGTTTCTCTTCATCAGCTTCAAGCATATTCAAGGCCAAGGAACAAATACAGTTGTTATTTTTAGAACTGATGCAAGCTCAACGGCAGGCCAGACATTGGATAAATAATATTTATTTTGTAGGGATTTTAATGAAACATAATATCCTTCTCACTATTGACTTCACAAGTTATTGTCTATTCAGTTTACTTTAAACAACAAGCTGAGGGAGGGATTCTGGAGTTCTGTAAAATGAAAAAAGTTGTAACATTTTACAGAAATCAGACACGTTAAGAATAGCAAAGCAGTATACTGTCTACAATGTGGCAGTTAAACAGAATTTTCATCAAAGTCCAAATACATTTACAAGAAATCAAAATGACAAAGGTAGCTACAGTGTTCTCACTTGGTCTGCAACAGAAGCTAAAATACTCCATTCTCTCACCTCCATTCCAGACGTTGTTGGATGATTGGAGAACCCAGTTAAAATAATGAGCTCAAGCACCAGGTGAATATCCTCTTGCAGCTCATCCATGGCTCTGAAGGGGGACACTCAGAATGGCTTTAGCAGGAGAAGATTGGAAAATGTTGCGTTTTTTAAAGTAGGAGGACATGGGCAAAACAGGAGAAGGGGCTTCAGTGCCTTGTGTGAATTTCTGTCAAGAGCCCACTTAATTTGCTCAGGCATGCAAGGCAGTTGGGATGGCTCCATCTGAACTGCAGGTTACAAAAGGGATCCAGAGTGTTTGCTTCAAATGCATGTTGCACATGGTAGTCAAGTGTCTTACAAATGCAGAACTCTCATGCCAAGCATATGAATATGCACATCAAAGGAGCCTTTGTTACTGATACCACCAATCCAACCAGAGAATGTTCTTAAATTCACCAATAACTCAAAATTTGTAGAAAAAAATAAATTCTGTGCTAATTCAATTTGAGCAAAGAGTTTACCCAATCGTCCTCTGTGGTGAGAGTAAAAGAAACATTGTCTGCTTTTGCTTAATCTGTCTTATAAAAAGAGGAGTGAAAATCTCCATTGGTATAAACCATAAGTGAAGTTGTGAGGAAAGTGAGTCATGTTTACATCATTGTTGTGGTTAAAACTGTGTAAAGTTAAGTCTCATCTTTCAGTGAATATGTCAGACATTGTTGTGGACCATTCAGATCTATTCATATGTGTTGTATGGTTCTTTCCTTAGTGGTCACTTAAGGATCACTGAACACACAAAGCGCTAAAATGTTTTGCTTAGACCTCTTGTTTATAAGATAAAAGCTTGTGCATGAGCCTTTAATCTCTGTGTTTGGAAATGTGAAAAATGCTTGAATCTCTCCCAGTGTCTGGACCTCAGAATTCAATGACATCAGTGGCTGTACTCTCTGCTTGCTCTATGATGAATGCCTTTTGTATTAGCAAGGTTCAACGCGAAGTTAAGAGAGGCCATAGAGGGTTTCATGCAAATTTGCTCTTTCCAGACACATACTAAATACAGGAGATGGACACAATATACAAACATCTGTTATTGCCACATTTTTGCATTATATTATTTTCCTTTTTTTCAGGTTTAGGAGTAAGTGAGGCTACACAACGATGCAAAGCAACCACAAACTAAATTCTCCTTCTACAACTTTCTGATACTGTCTCAACACAAATTAAAAGAGAGTTCTACACAAGTAGCATCATATTTTACAGGTGTTATGTTTGTCATTCCCTGAACTTGAGTAAGTAAAACATGTAGGGAAAACAGAACAAATGCTACCATTAGCTGACACTAGTGACAAATGATAGAGGGAAAGTAACAATATTATTGCCAGTGCATAAGCATACGCATAAGTACATAAGCAACATTCTCATGCAATCAAGGTTTGTAACATAGCCTTTTTTTATAAGAGAGAAAGTGCTGTATCCAATTAACTAGCTTAATGTCATGTGACATTTACTACAGTTTTAATATAGTTTGGTTACTTCATACAAAGACTGCAATACATGCTAATTTTGTTCTATCTTATGTGTTATCATGAACCACATATTAGCCCCACACTCCCTTTTAACTTTCCAGTCCTGCAGCTGAGCACAGTCCACAGAGGCAAGCAAGGCATGTTTTCTCCTCTTGAAATGTCAGACCACTAAGAGTTTGTTGGAGGTTGTTCAATCAGTTGCAAAAAAACTAACTTTATAAAAATTAAACATTACTGGATTTACCCAGTTGAAGACCACCTCATTTTGCCTTTTCTGGTCCAAAAAGTGGCACAAGGTAGTAAGGCGATAGTCTGTGTTCGTCATTCGACAAGCGAAGGCAGCAGAAGACCTAAGACTGCAGATATACAAACCATAAACACAGCAGCACTAGTGTAATTTTTTTTGTTTTTGTTGTTGAAGTGATATGCTAAGCTGAACATCCAATGAGATTCATCTTTCTCACCAATGGGTCAGCATGGTGAATCGGCTGAATGGCTACCAATGGGACTCTGACTAGTGCTAGCGGTGTGGACATTCTGCAAAACTGAGGCCAACAGATGTTCACTGACTGCTTGATACCCCGCCATCAGCTTAGTGTGTCCTGGCCTTTAAACTACCCATTATAACACAAAATGTGGCCATGTTCAAAATGTTATCATGGTTCCATGCAAAACGGTGCTTTCCCTGTCTTTTTACTTTTTACTTACTATTATTTAGTGACAGCTGAAATTTAACTGCCTCAGCAGGGAAAGCATAACAACGTGTCATCCAGTGCAGAATGTACAGTATATGTAGTCGATTACCCTTAAATGTGCTGCTAGTAAGTACACATAATGTGCCCATTGTAAGTGATTTGATTGTCAGTAGAAGAGTTAATGCTTTGTGGTTTCATTTGTTGAGCAAACATTTAGTCATTGCGGAAATAGTACATTATAACACTGTAGAAATACAGTTACACTGTAGTAACTTTTACTGTATTTTGTTCACAGCTGCAAGATAACCTCTTCCAGTTTTTGTACATTGTCTCCTGTTTTGTCATCCTATCTGGAACAAATGTAACAGTTTTCTATTTCAGGGAACTTTCTCAAGCAAACACACATCACAGTTTAATCTAATAATGTATAGTCTGTCTTCACCTATATGTATAATTACAGAGCCTGAAGACTTATTTCACACTAGTGTGTATAATTAGACCTCTGTTCTGTGACCTCCACTTACCAAAAGTCAGCTGTTGTAGACTGCAGGAGCTCCCAGGCTACCTAAAATGACTCTAAAGAACACACCCGTCCCTGCCATGTGCTGCCATCTGAGACTTTTATGTCTCAGCATTTAATAGAAGTTTTTAAACTCAACCTGAAGACCTGCCATGTGTTTCTGCTGAGGCTTGTTCTGAGACAGCTCACTTTACTGGAACAAATATAAAGGTGATATCAAATAATATGAGTTAGATTGAAAGAAATTTCCAGGTACGATTACATGTTTTGATTGTGAAATTTTATACCTAGATGGTATGTATAAATGTGCGTAATTTAGAATTATACACTAGATAAAGAAACATTAGTGTTCCTGATGCACAGACATTTGAGTTCAGAGTCTATGATTGTTAAGTTTAAGTGACAGTTCTCTGTATCTCACAGCAGAAAGCCAGTGTCAACTGGTGTTAACCCTTTGTAACCTCTAGGCCACCTGGAGCTCCCACTACACTGTCCACCAGGAATATCCCACACACTATACATGAGCTGCACACACAGAGTCTTAGAGTTCTTTTCTGTCTCTTTCTCTCTCACAGAGACACACTCACTCTCCCCCTTCTCTCTGCCTTTGATTCCTGTGTTCTAGGATGCTGATCCTGTAAATGCAGTAGGATGAAAGGGCTTGTTTGGCACAGGCTTGTGTGACCTCTATAGCTTTGGCTATAGGAGCTGGCTTCACCCCTTTTTGTTTGGGCTGATGCTGAAGAGGAGTTGTGCCCCCTGAGGTCAGCTAGCGGGGGTGGGCTGACTGAGTAGAGGACCACCTCTTGTCACCATGAAATGATTTATGGAGGAGACACAATCCCAGCTCCTGTAAGCTATATTGAATAAAAAAGCCATAAAATAATTTCAGTCCTCTTCAGTCCCGAATATTTTAAAGAGACTGTTTGGCATGAGTTGTTTTAACTTCTTTCCAAGACATTACTTTTGGACATTCTGTAGATACACTACCTGCTCCACTCAGAGATTCTGTAATGGTAATGTTTGGCAACCATTGTTTTCACTGGCACAAAGAAGAAAGAGGTTTATTGGAATTCAGTCTCCTGTATTTTTTCCTGTGGAAAGTTTCTGGATAGGAGAAGTTATATTTCATTCCAAGTGTGGGACATTTCATGTATGTCAGAAAAATGATGCATTTTATTGCTTAATTTTGCATTAATCTGCTGCCACATATTTTTGTGTTAAACCATTTTTTGTGCCTCCTGTTTCTAAATTGAGAAAGTTGGTTTTAGATGGAGAGAGAACGGCATAGAGGAATGTTCCCCTGCTAAGACGTCATGTGGTATATGACTGTGCACACCGACAAGCTTGGCTTTCCAGGTTCTCTCAGAGTGACAGGCCTTTCCTGGAAATCTCAGGTTACCTCTAAATGATATGAAAGGAACAGTATATAACAGACATGAACAGTACATCTAGATGAAACAAGGAGTTAAATGTGGAACCAAGTCTGGTAATCCACTTTTATGTATTCATTCATTTTTGCCTTGCTTGCGTTTTCTTTTATTTGAAAGTTGACAGTCTAGGAAATAAGGGCAGAGAGAGACGGGCATGACATGCAACACAGATCACCCGGCCAGGAATCAAACTTTGGAATCCAAGTGGTATGCACTCTAAGCATTTGGCCACCACATGCCTGACCTTATTTGCATGTTATGACATCATCATTGTTATTTACACATATAGTTTTATCAAGCCAGCTGCACATCTTGCATCTGGTTTAGTGCGTGGTTTTGTGGATTAAAGAATACACTCCATATTAACTCACTATAGACCTTAGGCATATCACATAGTAGACTGCAGTGGATCTTAGGAGGTGTTTTGAGCCAGCTCTTTTTGGTCCGTTCCCCATCAGACAGGCTGCCTCAGCAGGGCCTCAGCCTGCCCGTGAGTGGAAATCTTTGGCCCATGTTATCTTTGGAAAGTGTCGAGTCCACAGAAACCCAGGAGCAAGGAGTCCAGTGTCAGCTAGACATCCCAGACTCACAATTACTTAGGAAAGATGTAGACATTGTGCTGCATGAGAATGAGTTGAACAAAAAGCAGTAGAAAACAGGACCACAGTTGTGCAATTTGAAAGGACAATGCATATTGTGGATTGTGTGGTATATATGTGGTTGTTCTAGCGGAAAACTGAGCATAACAACAAAGTCCAAGACCATGTTTAAGATGAGAGGACAGGGTGGATACTTTCTAACCCTGAGAACTGCATATTCCAATAAGATGATCCCAGACTGAAAGTTACTTTTAGCTGACACAGCTAGGGATTTTTGTCATGACATAGCTGAGGGAATGTAGGACAAAGAGCTCCATATGTGTAGTAGACTTCAGTGTAACCCAAGTCCTGTAGTGAGGAGGGCCTCATCCACTTAATGCAGGAATCCATCTCATTCTGTCTGTCTATATTGCTGTGATTTTTCCCCCTTCATAATGACCCCCAAGAGTCAGCAGGAGATTGGATGGCCTCCTATACATTGTGCATGTTGTGGCGAGGCATGACAAATTAGCACCCTGCAGAAATGCTGAATTTCTATGGATGTTTGTCTCATCAAAACAGCATGGCCATTTCCTGACTTGGCAAACAGAAGGCTCTGGTAAAATGGAACATTCATAAGCCTTTCAGGCAGAGACAGCTTCTCATCAGGTCTACAGCTTTCTTTTGAAGCATGAGTTTATTTTATTATTATGATACAATTTCATACTTTCTTAACATAGCTAGCTGTGCATTCCACTTGGAACCAGATGAAAGTTCTCCATTTGATTAAGTAAACTAAGCTTCTCTGTGTAATATGCTGAATTCTCAGTTTACTTCTTAAGAAACCCGTATCAGTTCCAACCCCAGGCACTACGTACCTTAATATTTCACTGTGGTTTCAGTATATAATTATTTAATCAGTATTATAATACATTGCTGTACCAAAAATTGGTGGGCCATATATGAACCCAGGTACACATTTGTATGTAAATATAGCATACCAACATGTGATGTTATTTCCTATGTTACGTGTGCTTCATATAAAATAACCTTACATATTAGTGGAGCCTTGGCCTGTAATAGATTAAAGTTTTCACTTTTTCTGGGGGAGTGATCTGAAATGCTAGATGATTACATGTGACTATTATTCTTATCATCACCAGACCAAGCACTCTGTGTCACTTGATCTTTTGGCATGACTAAAATATCGCATCAGCTGTTATTATAATACAGTAGTTAGATAAAAGGTGGTAAAGAGTGACCTGGATGTTAACAGAGGGGCTTTGTCATTTGTTATTGCCTCGTACAGAAGAGAAGAACAGTGTTTGCCGCATACCACGTGCTATCTATGTTTAACACATCATACTTAATTTCTAATTCTTTCTAACATGGCTTTACATGTGCTTGTGTTTATATTTAGTATAACATCCCACCCCCCTACCCCCAATTTAACTGCTCAGCTGGTGACTCATTAAGAGTTTTTGCGACGGTGCTAATTTATTTTTTGATTTAACCCACGTATATTCTGGGTGTAGACAGGTCTCACTTTCCTCTCACATACGTGCAGCATGTCCTAGCTGGATCAGCTCTCTCCAGCTGACTAGTTTAGAAGCACGCTATGTTTGGTGCTCAGTTTAACCAATAATAGGTCAGAGAGATGCGCAAGCTTGTATAATATAATAAAACTTAACAAATGGAGGAGGTATGATGTAATTGAATAACTGGTTGCTAATCCATCCACTACATTGCTCTGTATTACAGGAACTCCACCGTTAAACGAGTTTGACTTCATTTTACAACTAAGAGTGAAAAATCTAACTTTTCTGTCATTTTCAGTATTATGTAACATAGCATGTGTCTCCACTTTTATCTTTGCCAAGGTGTAGCACAGAGTTGCTTACACTGCTATTTATGCCTGGAGTGAGGCAGTGTTGTCTCAGAGTTTGGATTGGATATACTACAGTATTCCACTACCTATTAAATTTGTGACATGAGTGGAAATCAGGTTGATGGCTTTACAGTATGCCCGAGGAATTTTGGTTATGCTCAGTAAAGCTTAGAAAATGAGGAGTGCAGGGAAAAGCAATTTAGACCTGTCTTTAATTTCTACAAATACTCTACATATGGCAAACGTGTATGAATAATTTTTACTTCTGTGATTGCTTTAAATCTTCCCAACTTTTGCAAAAACCTCTGATTTTATTTCACTTTTTTAGCCTGTTCGAAGAGTCCGTTCAGATGAGGTTAGTTAAATAAAAAGGTGGAAGATAACATGTTTCTCTCTACATATGAATGTTAAATTGTTTTCTATATTCATATCAGGAAGAAAACAAAGACGTTAGTAACATTAATTATCTAAGACAGATTGGGGCAATTGTCTGCTTTTCTAACACCTCAATTCTCCAAGGAATGCTGTAAAACAAGTACTGTGCTATGTGCAAGTGGGGGTTTGACTATGAAGGTGTTGGAATTCTCCCTGGTGGTTTTGAAATCACTCTCAAATTTGTTAAACTGTGTGGATAGGGGATTTCCCATCCCCTAGCTTACTGAGAGAACAATGCATCAAAATGCTTTTTGCAATTTTTCTTGTCAGTTACACTGCCATGCACAGCTAACAGTAGTCCTGACCCACGGCACGATATTACCACACATCCAGCAGCATATAAGAAAAAGGGTGTCAAACTCTTGCTTACTCACAGTGGCAATTAGCATTCAACATGTGACCTTTATACCCATAATTCAGTTACTTCAAAGATAATGTCCTTTCTGTGTGGTTTCTATGCCCCCATTGTCAGATCATCACCTTGACAACAACAAAAACACAAGGCAAAAGTGAACCTAAAAATGATTCAGTACAGCTCTGCGATAGCCAGTCACAAATATGTCTCTCCAGCTTGACTTATTGCAGCAATATGAAATTCCCCTTCTAAATCTGTGCAGTGGTGTTTTGTTTGTGATGCACAGATGTGGATGTGAACAAATGAACAGATGGAAAGTCATCCACCCCCCTGCTGTCCCTGTATTTCACTCTAAAGACAAAACAATGCAACAACACTACTCTAAAATTTGGGTCAGCAGAATCAGATGATTATGTCCCATGGCTCTCAGCACTGTAAAAAACATTTATCTTGTTTCAGTCGTATGAACTAATACAGCTGTTCGGAAAAGTTAATGGTGTCTTGGGGGGGGGGAGAAGTCACAGACTCCACACCCAGCATTGCTACTTAACAGTCAGATTTCATTTTCCATGAAACACAATAAACTCTATTGAATTAGGCTCATGTAAGTGACCAATTATCTGTTGTCAAGAGATAACAATTTGAAAAGCAAACAAATAACTTCCAGCAAGTGTTAGACATGTCCTCAGCTTTGTAGGAAAGAAGTGTGTGGTACACAGACTGGTTTTGGCAACCAGTACAGCCTCCAACAATGGTATTCACACAAAGTGAATTCATATGTCCCTTTGCTTAGCTGCCTGGGAGTTTATTACTGTTATTTGGGGTTTTGAACATGTCAGTAAGATGTAATGAAAATGATGTTTGTGTTTTTTACTCATTTTATTGTTTGTTTGTTATACTGTTGTGGTCACAAATTGCTGGGGTGGACATATTTGGTATGTTTCCATGCACTGATGAATACACAAGACTGACATTTTCCTCTTGATCTCTGTTGGATATTCTTTCAAAAATATAATCTTGTCAGACAAATGTACATCTTTGTTCTTTAACTATTATGTTCACATTTCCCCTGTCATTGTATAATCTTCTTTTGTTTTGCGGTGCTGTGCATCAGTGTGACAGAATTGAAGAGACAAATTTACTGGACTTGTTAACTTGACTTTCCTGCTTTTGATAATAGTGGCAGCATATCTTTTCACGTATTTACATAAAATAATAATTAGCAACTTCTTATAAATTAGAAATTGCATCACCTGACATTTTGGTTGTTCTCCTGTATTTTTGAGTGTTTGACTAATGGGAAACTCTAAACTGTTCACTGGTATGAATGTGGATGTAGCTGTGTTTTTCTAGTGTTCCCCAGATGCTCACCTAGTGAAAATTGATGGTCTGCTTTTTAAAATGCATTCTAAACTCTTTGCTCTAAGCTTTGAGATAATTATATAAATCTATTTTGTTGTTATCGCATCAACTATATATTCAATAGAAGGATTCAATGGAACATTTATCCTGCGGGATCAGTAAATAAAGGGAAAAGAGGCAGGTAAATTAAATGTTTAAGGTCCAGGAATCAGACATTCACTTGTATCGGCTCTCTGCTTGGCAGTTTGGATAAACAGTGGAGGGCTCAGTCTGACCTCACTGTCAAACAGACTGATATGGACCACCTCAAACTCCAGTGATCACTTCCAGCCTCCTCTGTCACCACCACCCTAACCACAGATCATTCCATCTCATGTTTTCAGAGTTCTCTACTCAAATAATGATGCATTTCTTTTCTAAATTTATAACTAACAAATACTATACCGCTAAGCACACAACTGAAATGCACAACATATGATGTTCTGCTACTTTCCGTATATTTTTGTATTTATGTTATAAAGATAAATACATAGGCAAGACTGCTAACACTTAAAGCAAAAATTTCACCATGGGTATACTTATTACAGTTGAGGGTTTGTCGGCTGGTGCGACCGAACGGGCCACAATGGCCCTGCGAACCAGGGCCGCAGCTGTCACACACATCACACACATGCAGACTTGACTTCTTCTTGTTCCCCACTGATGTGGCTCAGTCAGCCCAGAGACAAATGGCCCTAGACATGGAAGACATTAAGACTAGCTAAAAACAACATGCTAAGTACAGGCTCGTTCTCCCGCAATGCAAACACAAAGTGTGCACTCTGCTGCAATTATGCACATTTTGACATGGACGGCAGGGGAGACAGTTTTCTTTATAATTGTGTAAATGCTTGTTTCGGGGAAAGTTTAAGATGTAGAGACATTATGTGGCTTCAAGTAGCTGTGTTAACAGGATGAAAGGACAAACACTAATTATTGAGTTGAAGAGTTAAGCATAGGGCTATGGCAGGGTATTGAATGCACAGTGTGTTAGAAATAAAGTCTCAATGCAGAACATGGTCTGCAAAATTCACATTGATTACATTCAGACTACATGGAAAAAGGGACACGTGCAGGATAAGTATCTTGAATTCTAACCAAGCAGTCTAAGGAATGCTTCTGACGCTTCTCCAGTTTCAGATCAGATTTTAAGTGACCTTTGTAAATAGGGCTATTCTTAACATCTGAATTATCAGAGAGACATACAGAACGCATTTTGCCCATATTAGTTTATGTTGTACATCGAAAAGTTAAACTACACATTTTGCAATGCTGACAGGCTCTCAATAACATTTGGTGATTTTTTTCTGAGAAAAACAACCCAAGCCTGGGTGTAGACTGTTCATCCTGACCTATTTTTATACTCTCTGGTTTTCAATAACATTTTCTGATACACAAGAATCAAAGAGTTTTTCTTCTAGCAGCAAAAGCACTTTGAAGAAGAAAAATGCTAGATAGTCAACGTGACCAACAAAGGGCAGACAAAGAAAAGACCTGGAGCTTGCTGGAGAAATCAAAACAAATTCGCTGCAGCCCTGCAGGCCTACACTGGTTGATTACAATATGATTACTTGGACGTGCAGCACAAACACCAGAGCAATGCCTGCTTGATATCGATAGTGTCATGCAATTAAAAATAACAGTTAAAATTTTATTTATCTTTAAAATACTGGACGCGATAGTAGTGTGATGATGGGAAATTTAGAAAAGCAATAATAGGAAAACAAATCAAATCCACCATGATCAAATACATCAACAACAGTCCACTTGGAGCAGACCAAGTGAAATAGTACAGCCATTAGCCTGCCATTGTAAACAGACATGTCTGTTTCCCCCTCTGGATGCCATTACACATGTTTCAATGTTTGTTTTAGTCATTGAGCAAAATGTGTTCTTCTTCCTCTTCATACTTCAGTAGTATGCAAATCATGGCATTTGTTCACAGGCCGCTGTTGTACTCAGTCCAAACATGGCTTGTGTTTGTAAATCTCTAATTGTGTGATATATTCTGAACTGCTCTGCTTATCTAACCTCTCCTCTGTCTAAACATACAAACGAATATATATGAGTTATGTTGTCCACTGGTTAAATCCTGTGTTTTTTACAGAAAGTTTAAAGGCCACTTCGAAGCCTTTATGGAATCCAGATAGATTGGTCCACCTTTTCCAAAGTTTAACATTTATCTGAACCAGATCAGAGCCAAAATAAAGTCCAGTCAGACACCAACTGTAGGATCAAGAAAGAAAGGGAAAACAAATGAAACACCTGGATAGTTAAGCTGTTTTTGTTCCAGTGTACAGTACATTGTACCTGCTGATACTAAGGCTGTAAGAAAATATAAAAAATGTTGAATATTGCAATATTATGCTTTGTGATACTGTATTGATTTTTAATAAACACTTTACATGCAAGGTTTTGTGGCAGGCAGTGGTTCATTTTGAGTTGTGTATGTGTTTAGAGCTGATGCTAGCCTTACATGGTGGAGGATGTTGTTGGTATATGCAGTATAAATATCCTCAACTGTGGAATTTGACCTAAATATAGTAAATTGACTTTACAACATTTGTAACGGTTTTGTTAGAAACTGAATCTGTCACCCAAGTGCTTCACACACAGTGTCCCATCATCATCCCATCATTTTGTAAATAGAAGCAATTTAGAGGTTAGTGATGCCTGCAGTTCACTCAAAAAAACTCCATTCTGGATGTTTCTAAAATTAGCAGGTTAATTCATAACAGCTGAGGATGTCATGACTGGGTATAAAAGGAGCTTCCACTAAAGGCTCAGTGTTTGCAAGCAAAGACGGGTTGTGGCGCACCACTTTGTGCCAAACACTTCAAATCTTCAATGCCACCTGAAGGCACTAGTGTTGTTTACAAATTACTGTGTTGGTATAAACTGACATATAAATTGTATTTCAGTTTGTATACAGTGCCGTGAAAGGTATTTGCCCCTTCCAGATTTTTATTGTTTTACATATTTGTAACACTTAAATGATTCAGATAATCAAACAAATTTTAATATTACACAAAGATAACCACAGTAAATACAAAATGATGGTTTGACTGTTGACTGTTCATATAATGTTATTTTTTATTATTGTTGTTAGTTTTATACCATATATATTGAGACACACACCTTCCAAAAAGTTTTAGATTTTTGTTCCATCAGTCCGCAGAGTATTTGCCCAAAAGTATTACGAATAATGTTTTTTTGGCGAATGTGAGAGAAGTCTTCACCTTCACCTTGGAACTCTCCCATGGATGCCATTTTTGCCGATTGTCTTTCGTATTGTTGAATCACAAACACTGGCATTAACTGAGGCAAGTGAGGCCTGCAGTTCTTCAGATCTTCTGGGTTCTTTTATGACCTCCTAGATGAGTCATCACTGTGCTTCATGTCAATTAAATTTTTCACATTTGTACTTACATTTTTATAGATCATGACATGATGTGTTGGGATATTTTAGCTTGCTTCACTTTTTCATGCAGCTTTTATTTAAGTCAGTTCTTGATTCGGGAGGTCTGGCAGTAATCAGGCCTGGGTGGCAAGTGAAATTGAACTCATCTTTCCAAAAAATGTGGTCATCATGTTTAATTCATGATTAAACAAAAGAGGGCAGTTACTTTTCCACATAGGGCCAGGCAGGCTTGGTCAGTTTTTTTCTCCTAATAAATTAAATTATGAGTCATTTAATTGTGACAAATAGGCAAAAAAATCTACAAGCAGGAAAGGGGCAAATACCTTGTCACAGCACTGTATACTAAAATACACCTTATAGCATTGATGTGTTAATGGGAACGCATTTTTTTTTGATGAAGTTCCTATTGTCTCCTGTAGCAGTATATGGGAGCTTCATGCTGTGATTGAGCCTTAACCACTACCAGGTGTGCTTGAAAAGGTTTTGGTGAAACTGGCGCAGAGTCAAAACATGCTGGGAATAGGAGGAGTGCGAAAGAAGGGTGAGTACCAGAGGAATGGAGTCACTTAATGTGAAAACATCAGACGACCTGAATGTGGTACCAGTGTTAGGCTAAGGTGTCTGAACTTGTTACGTTATGATCAGGCAGGGCTTTTGACTGTTGAAATCTTGTCTCACGCAGACAACCCCAACCTCATTACTGTTGCATTTTATGCCATTTTTAGAAGGTGCAAGGTAGTTGAACAGGCATATATGTAGGTCACGTCGAGTCATAAGTAGTATTTACAAGAACATAATATTTTCAACATGAAAGGCAAATGAGGTGAGTTCCAAGATTTGCAATCCTCCATAATCCCTCAAGCTCACCACAGTAAAAAATTCTTTCTTTCAATTATGAAATTGTCTGTTTTAAAAGGTATTAGGGCTTAAACATGTAGTACACCCACAGCCTCACACAAATTATACCACAAAGCTATGTGTGATTATGAGCCTTAAAAGAGTCTGAAATGGGCAAGTTTGCTCTGGGAACAATTATCACTATACAGTATGTACAACAACCATTTTAGGAAAAAAAGGATGGGCACACAGTATGTCAGACAGTGACTTACAACTTATTGTAAGTAACAACCTTTCCTTAACTTTTTTTTTTACCTTTATTTATTCAGGTATGATTCAGTGGGAGCTCACCTCTCTTTTGCAGGAATGCCCTGATGCCATTCTCACTGTTATACGCACTCATACCTGGAAGCTGCCCAGTACAACCACAATCTGATCTGTGGCCACTGAGCACTTAGGGGTTTCAGAGCCTTGCTTAAAGGAGCCAGAGTAATGCTGATGAGGGATGGATTAGTGCTGCTTTTTCACTTGTCCCACCTCTATCCTGCTGGTCCTGGGATTGACCCAGCAACCTTCCAATCACAAGCTTGCTTCACCTAAATTTAGGCCATCACTGAACCTCTGTTACAACTCTTGATTATATTAAATATCAAAATAAATATGCATAACTACTTTTCCTTGAGCAAAAGATAAATTACTACAAATTGCATCACTTTAGATTATTATGTTTTTGTTTTAAGAGGAAGTGTCAGACAGAATTATGCAAGATACTTTTTTCATATGTCTCCATAGTTATAGCTACAACTAGACATTAAGCATACCCCCTGCTGCGCAGAAAGAAAGATCCTTCACTCTACTTCACTTTTCCCTCCACCTTTATTATACTGGTTAAACCTGTTAACTCATGCGCAGCAATGCTTGGGAGAAAATTCCAGACAGAGACCTCTAAGGGTCGGGATTGTAAAGATACCGACTCTGCACAGATTAGGCATGGACTTGAACCAATGGGTTACTAAGTTGCAGAGGCTTTTAAAGTTGGGATACATGAAATTTATCGTTTCTGATGAGGCATTCGTTGAATGAGTTTTCTTTCATTTTGTTTATTCTAGTCCCACATGTCAGTACTTCTCTTTTTAAAGACTGCCAGGAATCTCTTATCTGTGTCATTCTTGGAGACACACAAACACCCTAATTTCACATGAAACCACACACAGATACACAAGTAAGGGCACAGTTTTCTTGAAGGATAATGGAGACTTGGCGCCACTGGACAAGATACAGGGAGGTGTATATCAAACTGTATTAGTAATGTGAGCAAGGATGTTCTCGCATTTAGTGTTGAAATCTGATCTAATGCATCATTTGATGGGGAAATGAAAGAGTGCTCAAGCTATACCGCAAATTCTGGGTCTTGCAATGTTTGATAATGTCAGATTACTACACTTAGCAGCAGATTAATTTAATCTGGAATTAGCCCTTGAATTGCTTTCCCACTTGGAGTAGCAAGAGTGGCCATATATCCACTCATCCCCCCCCCTTTTTTTTTTAACAAAATAAATGGTATGGAGTCTCTCTTATCCCATGGCATGTGGTTCCTCCCTAACTGATGTGAGTGCTGGACTGTGCACACCTCTTGTCATCTTCATACCACAAATAACTGTACATGGCTTTAAGACATGTTGTGTTGATATCATTTTGTTGATGGTTTTATAGTGTTGGATCATTATCTTTGCTATATCTCTTCCTTTTTTGCATCACACACATTGTCCTATGGTGGCTGACCTTAGCTAAATAAAGTAAGAGCACACTTTACATTCTTTCTTGCCAAAAGACAGCTGGTCCTCTGTAGTGCTGCAACCCAACATACTTTTTTTCCCTGTTGCATGAGGTTTGCCAGCCAATCCCTCCACACCTTGACACTGTCATTGTGCAGAGATGCATGACTGGTTCCTAATGGTGGTTTTCAAAAATCTCTTTGTGTGATTTTATATTGCTAGGGCATGTTTGCTGAAAGGCAGATATATCTCTCTTCAAAGTGAGCAGCAGTTACTGGTAAAGCAGACCTTCTCCCATCTCACTTTTCATTGAGGCAATAATTTTTTCTTTGTTTTGTATTGAGTCCGTTTAATTTTCCAGCCATGCATATTTTTCAAATTAGTCATTTTGGGAAGACATTGGTTAGGTTGTCAAATTTAGAAACTAATAAATAAAGCATCACAACTATGTTTTAAATGCATCTATGAAGTTTTTTAGTTCTTTTTCAAATTAAATTTGCCCTTTATAAGTTAATTTAGGAAACTCACACATTTAGAAGCAGTTACTCTAACTGGTTTTTCATCCACATTACTGCAACCTTAACCTTACAGTGTAGCTCATGTTAAAATTAGGGAATTAAGAATTATCCATAGTAGTAAAACCTCAGTTTCCTGCACACATTTGAACAGCTCTTTTTGGAAAATTCAATAGACACCTTCTCACGTGACAGATGAATGATGAGGAAGAGGCCCAGCAAGCTGCTGAAAAATGCAGACAATGAGCCTCTTGCAGTAAATGGGATGATCTCTTGTTCATTTTTCCTGGGTAACATGAGAACACACAACTATTAAAGGGTTATTATTACATTTTATCTCAAACTTGTGGAGTCACTCTCTATCTCCTGTTAGCGTAATGTAGATTAATGTCTGCTGTATCTGTGGTGTGTATGTGTTGTACCAGGGTTTGATGGATTTGAGCTGCAGTTACCTTCTTGCTTCGAGTCAGGCCCGGTGTGGTACAGTAGGGTACAGAGTACTGTATCACCATGTTTATTCAGAACATTTTTAAAAAGAGACCCAGTGACACTGGAAAATAATGACAGTTGATCATCCCCAACAAGGTGACACTGAGGAGATTTTGCTCCATTTTTCTTAGTTGTTACACCAAAGAGAAACCAGCCACGTGTTGTGTGATTTGGCAGCTGAAGTGTGCTTCTGATTGCATTAGTGCTTCATATTGTAGAGTCTAATAACTGCAAACAATTGCTATACAGTTTACTATTTTTATGCCACAAGTATATGTTTAACAACAGCAGCAGTCCAGCAAAAATCATTTTCATTTAGGCTTTGAAGGAAAGATTTCTTATGCTAATAGTTTGACTGCATCTGTTTGGTTTTTACCAAGCAAATATTTAATCTTGTTCTACCAGCACTAACATAAGTGTGAAAATTCTGATATGATCCATGAGAAATAAAAACTGTGAACCCCATCAATTATTTGGCATTGTTAAGTAGGATTTTGAAGCGAAAGCAGTCATGTTGATTGTGTATTTGTTCCAGTTGGCCCCAGAGGACTAAACAGGTCTTTGAGTCCTTTTACTGTGTGTGCCAAGCAGGTATTAGGTTCACTTTAGTGACCTCTAACAACAAAGATAATTATTATAAAATTTAATTTTTAATTTTACATGCACAATATGGAATGTCAGAACAAATATACTGCCTATCCAATTACTGTACGCTTTAGTGTATTATATCTTGCATCTTTTTTGTTAATAATAGAGCAGATTTGACCCTTTTCGAGGCTCCGCCAACTGTCAGCAGTCAAATCACACCTCACCCCCAGCTTGGAATAGAAAAAGCCAGTGAAAAAGGTGCGTCAGTTGGACATAAAAAGGCCAGCATAGGCAAGGTAAATGTTTTTGATCGCAGATCACTACAGAGAAACATTTGTGCCCCATTTTATGTCTTCCCACACCTATTAAAGCTGGACAGCGTTTTGTAAAAGCTCATGGCCCATTGTTCATCACTTTGGTGTGAAGACTTTGAAGGCCATATTCTAAACTGAAAGACTATAAAAACAAACTCATGCACTAACTTGTTTGATGATTATACTGTATGTAATGTCTGTGCCAGTCTGATAGTGGATCTGGATCAAAGATAATGGCATAACTTTCTCACAGCCAAGAAATGAATAATGTTTGGAGGTATTTCAGATAATATGAGAAAAAGAGTGCTTAGGCTTCATATCTAACTTTGGACTGTCTATACTTGTACAATCCTCTACTTAATTGTCTTCACACATGCTTTAGTTTTGGAAAATCTTGGATTCCAACTCTTACAGGTGGTGTTTTCATTTCAAGCTTAAGTTAAGTAAGCGTTCATATGCTTTCAACCTCAAAAAATACTGCTTGTTTCCTTCGTAAGATTTGTGTCATATGTTTAGTGCAAAATGTTATCTCTTCTCAGGCATTGCTTTCAGCTGCTGTCTTGTGGAAACTATTTATGTCCAAAAGGTCAGTTGTCAGACAGCTGAGAAAAATATGTCCCTTTAAAGTTTTTTGATAATGTCAGTGTTTTCAGATGGTTGGAGTAGCTTGTCTTTTGTAAAGGAACACTTAACAGTTTATTTGAAAAATTCAAAATCCTAAAATTTGAAGATAATGTGGTTTTCACTGGACTAAAGACGTGACAAGGCTTAAAAACAAAAATTCCTTTTTCGTCCCTGTCAAATGTGTTTTTTAAACATCTGTGTCTGACTGGAAGTAATTACCCAGGTTATTATGGGTTGGGAGTAACACTGATGACAGAAGGCTGCTCCTATTAGATTGAATGTCAGGTTAACTAGATTGTGTCCTTACCCAAGCTATTGACAGACAGGTGCCAAAGATCCTCCTCTCTCTCACTGAGAAGACATGAGGAAGCATGTTTGCCATCGTACAAATTGTAAAAAAAAGTATTTTTTTAGACGGTGCATATAATGAATCACATTTGTGCAGAGACCACTTGTTTTGACAGAAAGACTGTGTGAGATGTGAGAGCTTTTTCCATCGCTTTCCTGTTAAGCACAGTCACAAGATGGAAATGAAATGGTGTCCTGTCACAGCTGTGTGTGCCTCCACATCAGTCTGCTTTATATTCCTAGAGCAGAGTCTGAAATAGAAGTGGTCTCAGCACATCTGTGTTTATTGGACATAGTTTGCACTGGTGCATTTCCCCACATGTCAAGTTGTTAAGAATAGGAGGGAGCAGAGAAAGTCAAAGGAAGAGAGACAGCCAAGAGGACAGAGGGAGGAAGAGGGGAGTGAAGTAGGTTAGAGAAGAGTCATTGTGGTCATTGTTGAGAATATTTTCCAACTGTACTCTATGAAAAAAATGCAACCTTTAATTGCTGTACATGAAATGAAACATTTTTTTATTTTAAGGATCATAAAGTTTAAATTGAGAAAAGCATTTGGCTTTATAAACCTCATATTTTATGGATAAAAAGATAAAAGCTTCCAGATCAAAAAAAAAAACACCATGCAGTATGTGCATTCATGGGATAGTGGGGGAATATAGGGCCTGAGATTTTAAATCTTAGTCTTAAAGCATCTGGTTCTGCATCTATATGCACATGGCTGGTTTTTACTGCAGTAAGAAAAGCTGTTTGGCTACAGCAGCTGCCAAGCAACACATGGGGAACAGGCCATGACCCAACCTTCATCCAACTCAGAGTCAAAGTTTCATATACAGACATTAATAGTTGTCACCTACAGAGCCACAAAAATAAAGACCAGCTTCACCTCAGTTAGCAGTTATGTCAACTGCTGCGTGGCCTAACTCTGTGGTTGGCACTATGACAGCTATGACAACTCTGTCATACAGTACATAGTGACTTACTTTAACTGTTCTTGTCACTACCCCACAGCACCTCAATAGCTGATCCCCTTGTTTATATCTGTGTCAGGCTTTGGTCTGGTCTGCTGAATGAGTACATGCCTTTTCTCTCCTCTCTCCACTCCACCACGTATCTGTGTCAGTGGTGGTGAATGTGGGGAAACCCTGCCGAGTAGGTGAAAGGGATGTAGCCTACATAAAAGGAGAGGAAAGGAAAGGGGGTTATTTGCTGGTGCGGGGTGTAGTGAGGGTCACCTGACCTGGTAGCTAAGGAATGACTCATTAGACAGGCAGGCATTAATAAAAGATTTGTCTGTCCTCACACTGGCCTTGCTGTCATGTCTCTCTCCTCTCTGGAATTCTGCAGATTCCACCTTCACTTTCCTCTACTGTTTCTGACAGCATCAGATAGTATCATGGTGTCTGGATAACAAACAGTTTATTGAAGAGACTCAGTTGGAGATAATTAGACTACGATACTATTTAAGTTTTCTGTCTGAAATAATGATGATGACAAATGACACTGCTGCCTTCCAGAAGAATTACTGAGACTGACAAATACGTAAACTTCCACTAAAAGTCTCTTGTAAACACATCAATAAACACAACAATCCAATTTCCCTATTTCTATCGAGGGACAATGAATGCTGCGGAGTCCTGTGAATTAGGTTTTGTGTTTACTGGGACTTAGCTGTAGTATTCTCTGAGTATCAAATGCCAGGATAGAGTGTCACAAGCCAGAAACCTGATCTCCTCACTTGGTCTCGTAAGATTTCGGCCCAATGCTGTCCACACAATGAATAGAGGAAGTCGATGTGCAACATTTGTGAGTGAAATCAAATGGCATGTTCCTAACACTGTCATTGACATAAGATAATGAACATAGTTCAGACAAATTATTGTTAACCTGGTCAGGCTTTTTGTGAAAGCTCCTCTTTTAGCAGTAATGTATTTTAAAGATGGGGAAACACAGAGAAAGGACTTTTTTAAAGCCATGAACCATAAATTACCTCTTTTCTCATAACCTCATTAAGCCCAGATTGATTAACTATTTAGATTTTGTGTTTCTATTCCATGCCTTAGCTGTGTGTCTGCTTGGAGACTTTCTCTCCCTGTGGGTCCAGTCAGGCCTTTCTGTGAGGCCTGCTTCCAATGACAGACGCTTCTTCAGTCTGTGTGGCCTAACTCAGCTTTCTCTAATCTAAACCATCATCTCCATATGTCTTCCATCACAGCTTCCAAAGCATTTGAATAAACTCCAGGCAACAGGAACAAATTAATTAATGTCTTTATTTCTCTGTTCACTTTGTAAACTGCTTGTTTGAATGTGTACATATTCACACATGTGTGCAGCGTGTTCAGTGCATGTTCGTGTCCCCCAAACACATAACACAGCAACATTTTCCATATAACTGTCTTGATCCACTGTTTTGTTGCACTCAGAACCCAAACACAATGAAAGTGATCTCACTCTTACCTGCATTCCTTCTTAATGATTTCCTCCTGAGTGCTATAATCTGTTTTTATTGACCCATCATTTACCTTATGTTTTCGTTCACGGAGAATGGGATAAAAAGAATAGAAGCAAGTATGGTCCACCAAGTAGCATGTTACAAGGCGATACACATGTTGGGAGGTCTTCCGCATTAATTACTTGTGTTTTCTCTTCATAAATGTTGGAACAGGAGATTATGAGAGTGAGAAAGGAGAAAAGGAAATAATTAAAATGGAGCACCGTTGGTGTTGTTGCGCTGCTTTGTTTCGTGACTGTAGAGGGCCATTACACACACTGTAAACTCAAGGCTTTCTCATGAAAATTCCTTGGGACAGAAATGAAAAGATGGGTCCCTGTATCCTGAGTCATTGCAGACAGTGATGTGGCAATGCTGGCACATATGAGACTCTTCCCTCTCTGATGGTTACAGTTTGCCTGATCTCAGTCTGACCACTGTCACCTCTCGCAGAGTCTGTGGTATTCATTGAGCAGTGGAACAGGCTCCAGGCTCTCTGGGAGCAGATGCTAAATGCAGATATGGGAAGGACAGTGGCCACTCGTTAGGTCCAGCTTTGACCTGATCAGAAGTTTGCATCACAAACTGACATTTATTCCTGTTAAACCTGCTATTTGATTACTGTAAATTCTAGCTTATTAGTTGGTTGAGTTTTCCAGGATTCTCCCCTTTCAATCTTGTCCTGGGTAATCACTGACCAAAGTGGCTCTATGAGCCAGTTCAGACAGACAGCTTGAGTTGCACTGCTACACCAACACATGCAGCATACATGCAGTATTAAATACTGTTGGCTATCAGGAACAGTTTAAGCTCACAATGCCAATGTTTGCAAAAGTTCAACACTGATGCTTCTGCTACTCCTATAATTTATTTAAAACTTACAAGCCCTAATAGCAAATGCTTCATGGTCTCCAACATACTGTATTGCTCTCAACATGAAGACCATTGATTTGATTGTGTGTTGTAAGAAGGTTTTATGTACAATCCCCAGTACAATGCTGGGGATCTTCCTTCACAACTTCTTGTCTGGCAGCTACTCCTGTAAGAAAACACAGTTTAATTTACAGCAGAGTGTGTGAGCTTGTCTTGCCCAGTGGGGTCTTTGTGGGTTTTCTGGCTGTGCATTGGATGTGGTTTGTGTGTTTTGCCTGCTGCACGAAGCATGAGCAGCAGTTCTCATCCTTCTCATTTTATCATACATTCTGAAAATAAAGGCAGGCTAAGCGATTCTACATTCTACATGTATTTGTAGCTGAAAAAAGTTTTGATCATCTGTCAGCTGGCCAGCAGTGAACAGTGGGGACCAACTTTATTTTGAGTCAGGCATGTTGAGATAAATCCTAAATGACCCGTGACTCATACAAGACAGTATTAGTGGAATGTGTTGGCACTGACACGAAGAACCAGAAGGTGTTTGAAACAGTGCAACACAGATTTTAATTTAAGTTGTTGTCTCAGCAGCAACACAACCATCCATTGTATTTGAGCATATTACTGATGGTTATAGAAATTCCACTGCTATGATTGTTATAATTATAAACCTTTATATGCCTGTAGCTATTCTAGTAGAGAAATGTGGCTGTGTCTTGCACTTTAAGAGGAAAAAACAGCTGTTCTCCGTGGCACAATGTGAGGCATCAAAAGGCACTTTCACTCTGTTGAGTCATTCCACTGTCATGTACTTGTCAGTAAAAGCCTAAGGTGAATGTGAAAATGACAGGGAACATGGGCTGCTTGTCCTTAGTTGCACTTATGCTGCACATTCTTTTAATTTAAAGGCTGTCTTGTTTTGTGCCATGAAGAGTAATTCACATGGTTTGATGGCTTTATTAACATTTAGGAAAGTATGCTGAATTAATCGTAAGATTAGAATGTGGAAAGCTACTTGGCTGCTGCATTTTGTTTGTTATCCATCATATCTTCCTTTGTTCTTCTATTCAGAGGTTTGCTTTGGCCAAATAACAAATGCATGACAAATGTAGAGAGTAACTAAGTGTGAAGTTTCAGGTACTTTCAGGGTTTCAGGTGAACATGAGTTTGAGACTTCACAAACATTTTCTAAATGGGGGCTTGGGTTCTTTTTCTGAATAGGGAAATGCAGAAAGTCCATACTTTTGGGTGCATATCTGTGCCAAATGGTGTGGAACTAATCTCTACTGAGGTATTTCTCATTGCAGATGGGTCTTTGGGAAGTGCATTGGTGTGTGGACTATGGGCAGGGACAGGGAAGGAACTGTACGTTCCTGCAGATGGGCTTAATTTAATACTGCACAGGACAGTTTTATTGCAGTCCAGACTGAAGGGGTATGTAGTAGAGCACAAGCCCTTTTTTTGCTCTTCCTTGCTATTGATGTTTGAAACCCACAATATTCTCTTGGGGGTTCTTCAAACCCAGTAGCAGCCCAGGTGCTGATGCATCAGTGCCATAGTGCTGTGATCTGGGCTGAATCATCACTGGCTGCTCAGCAGTGCTGGGCGTAATTTATCTGTTGACTGATTAACATTTGTGTCGGCAAGGAAGTGCAGGTAAGACTTTGAGAAGAAAAAGAGCACACCAGTTCATGGTTTTATTACTTGAAGTTGAAGAGGGACCACAAATCCAGGCGTGATGAGTAACCAGGACTGTATCCATCTGTCTTTGCGCTCCGCTGATCAGAGAGCTTGTCTGTTTAGAGGTGCCTAATGTAAACTCTGAGTCATCTTTCTGAACTGCAGAGACACGGATATGGCTGTTTTGACCTGCAGCAGTAGTTTAAAATCTTTGGTTCCTTGGAACTTGTTTATTGGGTTTATTTGAGTTTTCTGTGACCTGAGTTTTTTTGTTTGTTTTTTTAATTGCTAACTTGTTGACATGTTCTTTCTAAAGGTTTTGTCCCTTCCACAGAGCAGTTGGATTTTATGACATTGTCACTGTGCGTGACGTTTTATGTGTGCTGTGAAAATGTTGTGTGTCTTTAGAAAGGCGCCCAGAGACATCAGACTACAAGCACTCGCTATGTCTGGTCTGCTGTCTAGAAGTAGCCCATGTGTGCCCACAGAACTGGCAACACAGCTGGTTCTCTGTTTCTCAGTTCATCAACTGAAGGGATTTACTCTGCAGCCAAGGAGCCCAACAACAATAATGAATAGAAGGCTGATGCTCTGAATCCCAAGTGTATGCACTCCTCAGTGTTTCTCACACTCTTGAATAGAATTACTGGCAACTGTTTGACAAAGACAAGGAGCTCATGGACACAGCTGATTTATGTGTGTATGAAGGATGTAAAAAGGCAACATATACATACAACATGTTTACCTATTTTTTTTCACTCAGTTACAAATTTGACTGTTTGTCTCAGCTCAAACTGATGCACTTATAGTGATTAAACCATTATCCTGCCGCTCCAGTAAAGGCTGCAACAGCTGCAACAGACACACTTGAGCCTTTGTTTTCCTTGAGCAAAAATATTTACTTATCATACTTATATTTCATATGTTCCATTTCACATAAAAATAAAAAGCAATGGGTGGGTAAAAAAAAGGAGGGGAGAGAGAGGCAGAGAGTGACAGTACTGAACTGCACTGGACTACAGTGTACTGTATGCTGCTGTGTCTGCAACAGTGATATGCAGGTTTTGCTGAGTCAGTTCAGGCAGCAGTGACAAGTAAACTGCAAGGATTGTGCTAAACACTGCCACTCCCTGGCAGATTGTGCACACAGCACACATGGTGAAAAACTGTTAAAGCATTTGCTGAAAATGCACGCCTCCATCACAAGCATCTGTCATCCACCATGTCCCATTTTTAGTAGACTGTGGAGTTTCCATAGCTGATTAATGGGTGTATTCTTTATTGGCCATTGTGGTGGCTATTGGCTAAAGTTTCTACAATGACTTTGTATTATGGTAAGCTAAAGATATGTCTTTGTCAGCAGGAAACACCCTGTCCTCACTAACTCTGCACAGATGTGCTCTTAGTTCTTACTTGTTTATGCTTTGGTTATTCATCTTGTAGGATATTTATCATATTTAGCTTCTTGGGATCACTGCTGCAAGTGACACATGAATGAGAAATTTTTAGGTCAAGAGGAGATACAAGTGATTCACAAAAACCCTGGTGCACAGACACACATTTTTCCAGAGAAGTTACAATCATTCTGAATTTGTCATTTGTTGTATTCACTTTGCACATGACACCACTGTATATACCCCATGTGTAGCTGATTGTTTTCTACTCTCTCATTTCTTTCTCCAAACAGAAAAGCTCTACAATTCAACTGGACGAGAGCTACGAAGAGCCCTCTTTTCCCTCAAGCAGATTTTTCAGGTAATTATTCTCTATTGTAGCTCTAGTTGTTCTCTTAAGAAAGCCTTTCTTAAAAAGGCAGCTCACAGGATGCAGTGAACTACACTGTGTTTTTTGTTTGTCGTGATTCATATCCATTTTCCAAAAACAGCGTCAGTCCTTGTGAGGTATGCCTTGCCATGCTTTTTCCTGGACTTTGAATGTTCACGTGCATGTATGCATCAGTGCACACATGCAGACTCAAACTTGGACACAGTATTGTTTTCTTAAGGCAGAGTTGTGCTGCTGAGAGTCTGCCTTCGTGGCAGCTGTGGAGTTTTCAGGTCTGGTCATACTTTACACACTGCTGCCAGGCAAGCGGCCGACTGCAGAGCAAGAGGGTTAACTGACAGGGAGCATGAATGGAGATCAACAGACCTTGATGGAGATGCAGAAAAGATTAAAGTACCTAATTTTCTACATGTAGTTTATAGTGTTTCAGTCATAGAGAATGTTGGTCATTATGCTCTGATAAATACCTATGTTCAAACTGCATTCAGCCACAATATTCAAATAAAAAATAAAGCTCAAGTTGAAGTGCTACCTTTTTCACTTTATTGCTCACTGTTGTTGTGAAATAAAATATCCACATAGCCATATATAAGTATTATTTGTCTACATCACTAAAGTGTAGTGAACATGTATAAGTCTCAGAACTGTTATTCATTCTGCTTCTTTAGTGCACTGCTGTATGTTTAGACTACTTGCCACATGACTGGAGTCTCCATCTCACATCTATGGTAAAGCTGTTCTGGAAGCACTTACTCTTCCTCCAGGGAGAGAAAGATCCCTGACCACCCCACAGTGTTTATTGCTGCCTTCCTCTGTATCCCACCTGAACAGTAGAATGTATCAGAAAATGTTAAATCCTGCAGAAAACCTCCTGCTTGGCCTTAAATTAAGGAGTCATCGACAGGTGTGAGATATACAGGTGGTTTTGTCATCAAGGACAAAAAGTGGGATGAACTGGAATCCATTTGAAGACTCTGCAAGTACATTGCATTGATATACTGTAGTCTGAGTACTTGTTCACTCCATAGCTAACAGTTTTTGACTCTGGGACTGACTTATTTTTATCAATATAAGCAACTGTAATGATTTGTGTGAACAATTAAACAGCCATTTTATGGTCAGTCATTATTTCTTTTGATTCCTTTTTCACTCTTAGTCTGTGATCTAGACTCTAGACTTAATCCATCATATTATAATAAAGTATTAAAAAACAGAATAGTGTCTCTTTCTGTTATGTATGATGATTTGGATATTTTCCAAAGGAAAGTCCTCTTTCTATTTTTCCTCCAGGATGACAAGGACCTGGTGCACGAGTTTGTGGTGGCAGAAGGACTGACGTGTTTGATAAAAGTGGGAGCTGAAGCCGACCAGAACTACCAGAACTACATCCTCAGAGGTACATTCACTGCCCAACAAGACAGCTTTATACCATCAGAGCAGACTTGCTTCTTCTCTTCTTTCTAACACCTTAATTTATAGCACTGCCTAATTGAGGATGTTATTAATAAACCCTGTAACATTTTTCTTTCCATAAACCTATCCAGAACCACGTGTTTACATACACCATGTAAATTGATGATTCTGCTTGATGACCTTCTGACACTCACACACCTAAGACATATATACAAACTCAAATGTCTGCCAAGTTCAGCAGCTGCTTAATTTATCTGTCCCATGTTAGTAAGGTGAAAGATCATATGTGTTAATGTTGGGGAGGGGTGGGGCAACTTGTTTGGGGATACAAGAAGAATATAGCCCTCACTGCAAGGTCACTACCATTTAACAGCCTGCTGTGAGGGGGGAGGTCACACATGCTTAAATGTCTAATAAAAGTTCTGGCAGGATATTGCAGATCATAAAACCAATTTACCAATTTACTTCTTTCTTTTTTTCTGACTTTTTTCTTTCTGTTCATCGTCACATTTCGATGTACTTTTCTTAATTAACCTGAGTAGGTATGACTGTTGGATACAACTTTTGTGGTGAAAGTTTTTATTTATGACAATGATCCTTGTTATTAGTTGATTAAGCCTATAATGAGATTCACTTCTGTTTGAACCTTGTGATTTGGGTCAGATGTTAATCTAACTCATGTTTATTCAAGATGAAATGTGTTCCTGAAAATGTGCTCTACAATTTTCCAGCCAGCTCTTTGTTGACCCTTTCTGTTACAAAAAAATCAAAGGGTAAATACCAGTGACAAAGTACAGATGTTACCCCCTGGACAGGTTATAAACATTATCATGACCCTGCCTGGACTACTGTATCACTATAGACTCTGATCTTTAATGTTTATTATGTCATGTGAACTTGGCCTGGTCTCTGACAGATAAATTGCTTGGGTTAAATGGTCAAAATAATCCAGAGGGGGCGAATGGCAGAGTTTTGGAAACTTCAGATATCACCACATGGAAGAGTTGTTAGTGTCATCATCCTATGAATGATAAGACCTCTCTCACATCTTTTCACTCCTCCTTATCGCGCTGTCGTTTAGAACAGTTCCTATAAAACATCTGTGTCAGTGCCTCCGTGTGCGACTCTCTTTATTCTTTTATGTGCTAATTTATCGCTTCATGTATCTCTACATCACCATGAGAAGCTAAACCAAACTGCTGCTCTCCCAAAAGCCCTTTTAACCTGTTTCAACCCCTGACCTAATTTCTTCTGACCAACTGAGGAAATGTGAAGTGTAGTAGATCAACCTCCCTCGTGAGCCATGTGTTGGAGAACACAAGCCGAGCGTGTGCTGGAACGCAGATGCACAGGTCAGAAAATGTATATAGATCTGGCTGCTTTATTGTTGATGACTTCCAAGAGGAGTTATGTCGTAGGGCTTCCCAGTCGGGGAGTAAATCAGTTGCCTGAAATTTTCACACATGCAGAGAGAGGGGAATAAAGGAAGAGCCAACAACAGTAATTGCTTTGGTATCAAATACTGATCACTTCTAATGTGGGTGTTTTGGTATAATGTCTTTCAAGTTGAGGCCAGTATTAAAAAAAAAAAAAAAAAACTAAGCAGAATACTGCCTTGAACCCATCTGTCTGGTGTGCATTAAAAACCTCCCAACAAAACAATCTTACTCTCTTTCATGAGTAAAAATCAGTCTTACAGATCTGTTGTAGTTAAAAAAAAAAAAAGGCAGCCACACGTGCACACCAGTCAGCATGTATTTCACAAGAGCAGGTTCCCAGCTTTAGCCCTCTTGAACATTACCGTCATTGTAAATGGTAGTTCCCGCAGCTCTCTCAGCAATCTGCACCATCTCACGTTTTCTTTTCCCTCATTTTTTTTTTCATTCCATCTTCTTAAAGCCCTGGAGGTGTCTGTGGCCAGTTAGTGATCCCTCAGTGATGTGGGTATTTTCTAGTTCTTCCTGGATAGGGCTGGCCCCTCTCTGGGCCTCTCACACCTGGCTCACAGGGCTTCCAAACCTGGACTTAGCTCCTTGGAGACCTGCAGTTTTTTTGCCCAAAAAAAGAGTTTGTATGCCTTTATCACCCCATCAATAGAAACGTGTGTGAGGTCACTGAACAGAGTTGCCTATGCCATCTGGTATTCCTGTAAGCAGTTACTATGTTCAGCCCTGCTGAAGCACTACAAACACAAAGGAGTCAAAAAGGTAATAAAGGACTCATTAGTTATATTCATTCTTAACTTAAAAATGAAGCATTTGCATGTTGTTTATTTCAGAAAATGAAAGAAGAATTCTCAAAATCATAAATCTAGTTGATGAAGTGAAAAGCTTTCATGTTGTATGTTTTTGTAATGAAGAACTGCAAGGTTTCAGTCAAATACTCAGAGTATAGATGTACAAAGAGAGTTTTACAGTAAGTGGCAACTTTCTGCACTAAGTGCAAGCTTTTCCACTGTGGTTTTAAAAAGATGCTCACAATACTAATTATCATGAGCAGAACAGGGAGATGAGGTGGAAGAACAAATAACATGTTTTTTCCTGGATCATCTTTCCAGTTATATTTACAGAAAGAGCACAACAAAAGTAACAACTGTGTTTAATTGGCAACTGTAAAAATGGGAGCGGCAGACAGAGGGCAGATTAAAGACAAACCAATTACAGTCAACTTGAACCAATTATTTCCTCTTTTGAAATGCTCACTGTTGACATTCTTCAACAAAAGCTGTGTTTTTAGCTTCACTTTCTCTGTTAGCACTTCTTTGAGGCCGTGTCTGCACACTGCTGTTTACAAAACATTAAGTCTCAGTGGAATCAAATTGGAAGCAAAGGTTATATTTTTATATAAAGGAATTTAAAGAATTCCTATAGAGTGAGATGTGTGTTTTATACCTTTCAAGGCAGGCCTGAAGTATTATTGCGAAACACGTTCTTAAATGTTGTATGAATTATCTTCATACTGTATTACATTGTATACACATGTGCTTACATGCTATAACTTGTGAATTTATGGCTTCCACAGTAATGGGTTGAAATGCTCCTAACACATGACTTTTCAGATAAGTAGTGCCAATATTTCACTTTGCTCTTATCTCACTTTATCTTATCTCTTTCTCTCCCATACTACCATTTTGAGATCTCCCTTTTTCAGTCACACAGCTGTTGTGCTGTAAGTTAAAGCACCTTGACTTCCTGGTCTCCAGAGAGAGCTGCACAGAGTGCCTTTACTGTTAGAGAGATGTGCTCTGGTCAAGTGTTTGTCAATTGCCTTTTAAACTGTCTGAGACCTGGGATACCCTTTCAGATACACAGCTCGGCCCTCTTTTTGTCATATTCTGCAGTAACTTCAGTGGCTGTTTTTTTTTTTTTTTTTTTTCCTTCATAAAACACTTAAAACACGTCTCAGTTGCCTCTGTATTTGAATGTGTTTTCACTGTTGAAACACAGAACAGAGAATTTGTCTTGTTTAAGACACAAGAGCATAGAACAGCAACTATAGTTTATCTCTTACCAAGCTGTGACTTTACAGTCATCTAAGCATTGATTGATTGACATCTGGGTGATGGATTGACCTTTCATGTTTTTAAAAAGATTTGATCTCATTTAGTTCAATTAAATAAAAGTATATTATATATAGCGCCAAATCACAACAAAAGTCATCTCAAGGCACTTTACAATGTAAGGTTTAAGACCTTAACAATACAACTAAATAATAAGGAAACTCAACAAATCCCCCTTGAGCAGCACT